>CM043120.1:64431067-64601011 GCA_023701765.1 Hylyphantes graminicola | reverse complement strand
ACAAAGGGGAGAATGGTATCCCAGTTTCTTTGTTCAACATCGACGTACATCGACAACATATCGGCGAGTGTTTTGTTGAATCTCTCAGTCATTCATTCTTTCGAAATAAAATTCTTAAAAGTGATAATTTGTACATTTGTAGATCTTATAACTAGATTCGAAATATGTTTTAATATGTTTAATTAAGAACCAAACGCTTTCTGCTGTATTTAAAATCATAGTCTTAGTAACTCTAAACATGAAAAGAATAACTACAACTTTCTTCAAATTTCCCTAGTTTTTCAATTTCACAACTCATTTATTTGGTATATTTCGCTTAAAAATGTATGTATTAAGTCTTGCAACATTATATTTACGTTAAGTTTTTGAATATTCTAACAGCTGTTCACTCATCTCTTATGACATTTTTTCACTCAACTCAATTTTTTTTCAAATTTAATCCTCTTTACAATGATCTATACTTTTTATATCTTGTTGTTGTTGAAGAAATTGTGTCTGACATAGCTGAGGTGACCAATTAACTAGATGTATTCAAAAATAAAGAAGAAAGAATGACAAATATTCAAAATCTTTCTTCTTCTTCTAAATAAAATAAACTATAATTTCTAAAATAAAAATAAAAAAATCCCGTGCATTCTTTTTCAGCAGGTTACCGGGATGTTCGTTAGTACTTATTCCAGAGCCTATATGCCTCTCAACAACTCTATGCTAAATATAATTTAGTTTTTAAAAAAAGCGACTGGGTATTTGTGGTCCCGATGTAAACGTTCTTTAGTAATTAGTTTTTAGGAGTAAAAATACCAAGTTCTAATATGCGTGTTAATCTGACAGACAAAGGAGTACTCACCAATGAATGAGTATTTGGCAGAGAACCCGCTATTAACGTTACTCTGGTCGGACCGAAACTCTATCCGCATCTGCCGTCCCTCGAGAGTGACGTTGGGTGGCAGACTAAACCCGCACAACGTCCTCTTAAGCTTCCAATTCTCTTCCAGAGAATTCTTAGTATGAACTTTCACGCTGTCATGGCAATTTCCACTCTATGAAATACAAAGCAAGATCAGATTTTGTCTTTTGAAGAGGAGTAAGGCTTTGATTTGTTAGCTCATTTTTCATCATGTATTTGTATGAGAATTGCTATCAGTATAAAACTAATTTGAAAGGAAAATGGAATTTGTCATTAAATCAATTATTTAACAACATTTGATTTGATGACATTTTCCTTTTAAATAAATTATATTTAATTATATTTTAAAAGGCCCTTATATATTCTGAAGCAAATTGTCAGAAATTTGTCAATTAATTAGTATTAAATATAACTAGATTTTTGTAATATGGAGAGTCTCAACCCGACCCGAGCCATGAGGCTCATCCGGGGGTTTTGCGTCTTAGATGCGACTACTAAGATATTTAAGTATATAAATATATTTTAACATATAATTTCTAAGTAAACAGATTCCATCGAAATAGTAATAGGGCATCTAAAATATTAGGATAAAATATCTAACAAACATTATAAAAAACAGGTAAAGGTAAAGAACAAAGTGAGTATAAATTGCAAAATAGAACAGTAACTCAGTCGATAAACTACAATGGTAAATTTCTAAAAACACTTAATAAAGGTAGTAAGTTTTAAAATACGTAACTAAATAACAAAATAACGCACACATAATGAGAAACTAAACGACACCAAATGGTGCACAGGAGCGCTTTATAGAGGTCCCCCAGGAAAAAAAAACAGTCACTACTTGATAAACTTTTTCATCAGTGATTTCACAATGGATCACAATGGATCAATGGCTTCATCCGCAAAGTCAGAGCTGTTAAGAGCTTCCGACAAATTACCACTTGTCTTTATCTTGAACCTAAGGTGATTATAGTTTTTACAGTCGAGTAGAACATGCCATCTACTTCCCACTACACCACAGGTACACTGATTCTTTTTGCCGTGAAACTTTTGTTCATAGGCCGGAATACACCCATGTCCCGTTATTAACTGATTAAGATCGAAGTCGCAACGCAACGAACAATTCTTAACTTTAGGTATAATCACATAGGCGTTTCTTCTCTTGACAGAGTTATCCCAGTCCATTTGCCAAGTCTCTTTGATACGCATTTTTAACTTGTGTTTGACAAAGTTTTTCGGAATTTTAGTGAAACACTCTATTGTTGTTTTACCGGTAGCTTCTTTCGCGATTTGGTCTGCTAGTTCGTTACCTGCGTAACCCACATGAGCCTTGATTCAAGCTAGGGTGACATCGATGTTATTAGCTTTGAGTGCTTGAAGGCGGCACTTAATTTCCAAGTGTAGACTTTCATAGAATTGGTAGCCCGTAATACTTTCTATGGCACTCCTTGAGTCACTGACAATAATTGCGGCAGTAGGTTTGTCCTCGATAATCATATCAACAGCAAGGCTAATAGCAACCAACTCAGCCGTGAAGACAGTGGCGTAATCTGGCAAGCGTAGTGATTGTTGTCTCACAAAATTATTGTATGAATGACACTTCACCGGCGCCAACCTGCACTTTTAGTTTGGAACCGTCCGTATAGTAAGCTGGTTCACAATAAGAGACCTCCGAGATAGTCCATGGAATAACACATTGCTCGCCATGGAATAACACATTATCCAAGCTTGTATTCTGTGCTCTAAGTCCTTGCCATGAAGCAAGGTGCAGTCGATTAATAAGTCTCCGCCCTGTCGGAGTTTGAATAAGTCCTTCTGAGCACTAATGGTTCTATCCAACGGCGGGATACCCGCAAGAACCCGTGCAACCGTTCATTTGCAACCGTGTTGTAACATTTTGTGATAGCGAGTAGAGCAATTATTTGTAATTGAATGATCTTCCCAATTTGTTTTATTAGAGGAGCATTATTAGAGGAGAAAAAATCACTAGTGGGTTCTTTTTTATTTCCACAGCTGTACAGCTGTGGAAATAAAAAAAGTACCCACTTGAGGTTATTTCGGCCGTTAGTCACCCTATAGAATTGGACTTTTTTGAGATTGTGAACAATCAACATTCTAAATTAATTGCACGATACAAAATTTGCATAAGGGGCCTTCTTCATATTAAAAATATTACGAACTTTGAAATTTCCAATAGCAACACCCAATTTTAATAACTTATAAATGTTAAGCACTCTTGAAAACCCTTAAATCTAAGTTCTTGTTACATTTGAATGAATATTAGATGAGTTATTCAATCGAATCACTTCTGGATCTTTTGTGGACCATCTCTAAATGACAAGCAAGCATGAATGCAAGGCAGTCTTTATTTATCAATTACACATGTCATCTTATACACAGTCCCCTAAAGGGTAATTAAAAATATTTTGGGATTTACTCAGCAAATTATGAATAATTTTTTTAAAAATTGGGATTTCGCTCAAACTTCCTGTCTTGAATTTATTTATGTAAAAAAAAATTAAGGGGTTTCTATTTATATTTTTTTTAAAAATTAATACAATAATTATTAAAAAGAAATAAAAATTGCTTTAAATACCCCAATATTGAATGCATTTTGTTTTTGTTGTTATAATATCTTTTCAGTAAAAAATTCGTTTCATTATCTTAATTATTTATAGATTGGGATAGTTTTTTTTATGTGCAACTCATTTAACATTATGGGACCTAAACTTTGCACGTCTTTAACTCCTCTAATAATGCTTAAAAACTAACAACATTTGGCATTTCGTATTAACATAGGTCATAGATTAGAAATATGGACAAAAAAAGGGGCGTTGCCATTGGAAATTTTAAAGTTAGTAACATTTTTTATATGAAGATGGCCCCTTATGCAAATTTTGTGTCATGCAATTAACTTAGAATGTTAATTGTTCACAATAACGTTGATCATCCCACTTGCCCCACCATATCTCTACCAGTAATGTGTAAAAATATATTGGTGGGGAGGGGGGGGGGGGTGCCCACTTACCCCACCTTGCGGGGCAAGTGGGCCACCCTGACGACCAAAAAGAAAACCTATTTTTTAATTTATTTTTTGCCAATTTGTTTTAAGATTGCCATGTGTACAGTAATAACATACGAGAGAATAAACCACACAAAAAATAAGTTGTTAGGCCTATTATATCCAGTGCTATGAGGATCTAAAGTCAAATTATGCCAAAAAGGGATCCCACCTACCCAACCTTACTCTAGAAACTTTTGTAGATGACACTTACTGTTACGGACCTAGTTGTTTCAAGATAAGAATTTCAGTATTTAAGTATCCGGAAAATAGGCTGTTTTAGTTATTTAAAAGTTCTTGTTTTTCTTCTAGTGCATTCTAAATTTAAGTAATATAATTTTTTTAATCTATTAACGTAGTTTTAAAATAATAATTTTTTGTTATTATATCATTAAACACATATTAATGTTATTTCTTACATTTCAAATATCGTTAAAATGCATTAGGAAAACCTAATTATTAAGGTAGGGGTTGGGTAGGGTATTTACCTATATATTCCGACTTGTGTGCTTGCTCAGTGAGCCGCTTATAAGTCTTCGTCAAGTAAGACAGACACAGAAAGATTTTTTACTATCACAAAGAGAGGAAATACACCCAGGGCGAAGGCGGGAATCGAACCCGCTCATATTCACTTGTCGCTCATATTCACTTGTCGCCTAATGAATAATGTGGCGGGAAATCTATGTGTCACCTGGCACCTTAGAATCAAAGTTCAATAGTCCGTACATAACTTTCTTAAAATATAATAAAGTAGGACTCTTAAGGTATATTGTACAAACAGATGTTTCAAAAATATTATATATTTGTATTTTTTGTTGAGCTCACCCAAGATTCTATTTCGAAGTGCGCGAAACGGAGCGTGAAGAGGACTTTCCGGGGCGCCACGATATCCCAGATGCAATGTGCGTTGTTAGAGTAGTTGCTCGGGTGATTGGGGCTGGTGATCGTGCCCCGGTCTCCATCCAGCACGCCCCCGCAGGAATCTATGAGAGGAGAAAACGGAATTATAGTCTTAGTCCAGGCAACGAAGAGTTCAAGAGGGAAATTTTTGGAACACAATTTTTGACTTTATAACTCTGTTTGGACTAGTAAGGAGGTAAACATTTCAAAAGTCCCCGCCCCTAGTCCCTGTGCTGAAGGGGGGGAGTGGGGGTTGAATGTCCCACTTTTCGGTTGTTTGCTTATATTTCGAAAACTATGCGTCCTATTGATATAAATGTATTACCAAAATGAAAGCTTATTAAATTTGCTACAAGTCTCATAACAAGAAGGTTTTGATATATTGTATAGTTTTCGAGATATCCGCGCTTGAAAGTCAGTAATTTTAGTTAAAGCCTTTCACCCCCCTAATTTTTCTTCTTTTTTGACCCGGATAACTCTTCAATAATACCTGACGATATTTTGAAAATGATTTTCTGCCGATGTACGAAAGACTGTGCAAGCTCAAAGTGCAGCTGCAAAAAAGCAAGCCTTAAATGTTCCTCAGCATGCCAAAATTGCCAGGGGACTTGCCTGAATGGGGTCTCTCAAGTTGACTCCAAAGATGAAGAACAGGAGGATAATTTGACTGTTTTTCCACTGGGGTTTGAATGAAATGAAATAGATAAAATATATTATGAAAACAGATGAAATGTTAAAGTAACAGCGTGCCTACAAATGAGTTTCTGTGTTAATTAGAATTGCAGGATAGAATAAGTGTACATAAGAGGGATTGTCAGTCCCATAGAGCTTATGTATTAGTTTCGGTATTACAACATCCGCAGGTGTATTGCTTTGCCATGTTAGCCCTTTTTGCCCAGGTACGGGAATCGACATAGCATCGAAATGAAGCAAATCTGAAACGAAAATGTTATCTAGTTATTTAATTATATAATTTTGAAATTTTAAAATGCCAAATATATACAGCAGATGGCGCCACTATTTCAAAATTTTATTAATTAATAATTAAGTAACCGGATGTTATTTTCTTTCAATTTTGTGTTAAAATGATGTTATGATGAATCTAATACCTTGTAAAAATGGGATAACATGGCAAAACAATTCTTTTGCAAACTTTGCGTTTTCAAAACTAGTGCATTAACTTTAAGAGAAAGGCAGTCCCCTCTTAACTCAACACTGAAACTGCTTTAAAATTTGAAGGAAAATAGATAAAATAGTAAAATAAGACATAGTATTGCAAAGAATTAAATTCTCTACCACTCTAGGGCCACCATTTAGTGTTTCTGTGCATTATTGAAGAGTTATCCGGTTAAAAAAGAGGAAAAATTAGGGGAGTGAAAGGTTTTCTCCAAAATTACAGACTTTCAAACGCGGATATCTCGAAAACTATACAAGATATCAAAACCTTCTTGTTTTGAGACTTGTAGAAAATTTAATAAGCTTTCATTTTGTGTATTACATTTATATCAATAAGACGCATAATTTTCGAGATATAAGCAAATAACCGAAAAGTGGGGCATTCAACCCCCCCTCCCCCTTCAGCACAGGGGCTAGGGACGAGGACTTTAGAAATGTTTACCTCCTAACTAGTCCAAACAAAGTTACGAAGTCAAAAATTGTGTTCCAAAACTTTCCCTCTAGACCCTTTTTTCAGCCTTTGTTGCCTGGACTATCTGTGTTGTGGACTCAAAGATTGGAAAAACCCTATAGGAAATATATAGTTCGTTTATTGCTTATATTGTGCTTTAGCCGCATCGTATCTCAAGTAAATAGCTCAACCCAAGAAAAACCAAATTGTTAGGTGACTATAAAACAGTGCTTATTATTATACTCTTATAAAATAAATTAAACTTTTAAAACTTAATTAAAAGTTTTAAATAATAAAAATTACACAGTTCGACAAAAAAAATGCAAGTGTTTGTCCCGAAGCTACTTTGGCGATTTTTTGCTTCTTTGGTGGTCCAATAATAGAGAAATAACATTGTTAGCCCAAGTTTAATAGGGGGATTCGTCAGAGATCAAAAAACTGATTTTAAACGTTTTTTCATAAAAAACGCCTTTTTTGACGTTTTTTTTGGCTGCAAACAACCTGCAACTGGTTCTTACCTCTATATGGGTGTTAAGTGAGTACCGATAGGCCATTTTGGAACTCTAACACCGCTCCAAAACTGTCCAAATTAGCGATTACTGGCCCAAAACGCCATTTTTTAAGGTTATTTCATGTTTTTTTAGCGTGGCTACTTATTGGCTACAAACAACCAGTAAACCTTCCTGCAACTGGTTCAATTACCTCTATGGGTGTTAAGTGAGTACCGATGGGTCATTTTGGAACTCAAACACCGCTCCAAAACTATCTAAATTAGCGATTTCTGGGCCAAAACTCCCTTTTTTTTTATGTTATTTCATGTTTTCGCGTATGGAGCTATAATTACGTATCTGGATCTGCTTTCGTGATAAATAAAATTAAATTATGAACAAAAAATAAAATGAAAACATTTATACGCTATATAAGAGCCCGAGCATTGTCAGAATAGGCAATTTACTTGGCCAAAAGTGCTATTTTTCGCTAGCATTTCACGTTTTATCGCGTATATTTGGCTTCGCACTAAATGAAAATATACCGATGTCTGTCTGTAGCTACTCAGTGAACACCGACTGACTTTTCTGACACTTCTGCAATACATAACTAACTGCTAACATTTTTCAGCCGCTAAATTGCAAATAAAACCATATACAAATTGATACTTGATTAATTTTATAATAACATGACATAAGTGAGAGAAGAAAAGTTTTTGTTCATAATAGTTGTGAATACTTTAATAAATTGCTATGTGTTTCATATATTAATGTAGTATCATTTTTGGTACTTATCATCACAATGTGCGTGAAAAATCGGATAAAACTATTTTACACTGAATAGGGTAGCATATTTGATAACGTATTACTTTTTTTCAGTAAGTTTCTAAAAGTGTTTTTCTGGTTTATTTCGAAAAAAAAGTGGATACATGTGTTAGTATAACTAAGTCGAGACAGATTGAAACGAATCTTTATTTTATGAAATACTGCTTATACACTGCAAACTTGGGACACACATTCGGAACAGATTTAGAGAGCTGTCATGAAAATTGTGTTCCGATAGTGTTCCACATGTGTACCGTCGCATAGATCGAATTCTAAAAGCGTTCCAGGACCGTTGACAAAGTGTTCAGAAAATGTTCTGCTAAGGGATTTGTTTAATTTCACTTTTGGATCATATTACGAACTTTTTTGGAACATATTATAGAACATATTGCAAACACTTTTGAATCACATAGTAGAATACATTGTCATTGAAACTTACAAGGAATTAAAATCTGTTTTGATTGAGTTTCAAACTAATCTTAGGATCTCAATTGATTTTAAACACTTCATAGAACACTTGTATATTTGCACATTTGAGGTTGCAACACTTTTAACCCTCTAATGCAGTGTTACCGTTTGGTTACAAGTTACTTAATCCACTTTATTCTATTAAAATAGACCTCCCTCTCGACAAATTTGTATTTTTTTTCATCTATTACATTCCATTTTGAAGTTTGAGTTAATAATAACCCTCATAATTGACAGTAGCAAAAGTGTATTCAAAATTAAAAAGTGAAGTTTCTAACTGTTGTGAATTTAGGTGTTTGGCAGTAATCAAAGTAATAATTTTAGTACTAAATACAAATAAATTGCTTTGAAAAAAATATTATAGTTCAAGAAGGTTATTTTAAACTATTTTTAGTAGTTTTCTAATCATTCTTTTCAAAATTGGTAGTTTGTAGTTGGTTTTTACATGTGTTACCGTTTTTTAACACCATGCATTAAGCACAACATTTGTTTGCTAATGTGCGTGTATCTCTGTAACGGATTCACATTAGTTCAGTGTTTAAAATTTTTGGTACAGCTGTGGAAATAAAAAAGTACCCACTTGAGGTTATTTCTTCCCTTAGTCATCCTATAGAATCGGACCTTTTTGACATTGTGAACAATTAACGTTCTGAGTTAATTGCATGACACAAAATTTGCATAAGGGTGTATCTTCATATTAAAAATGTTACTAACTTTAAAATTTCCAATAGCAACACCCCTTTTTGAGTCCATATTTCAAATGTATGACCTACGTTAATACGAAATGCCAAATTTTGTTAGTTTTTAAGCATTATTAGAGGAGTTAGAGACATGCAAAGTTTAGGTCCCATAATGTTAAATGAGTTGCACATAAAAAACTATCCCCATCTATAAATAATTAAGATAATGAAACGCATTTTTTACTGAAAAGAAATTATAATAACCCAAACAAAATACATTCAATATTGGGGTATTTAAGACATTTTTTATATTTTTAAATAATTATTATATTAATTTTTTTTAAAAAAATGAATAGAAACCCCTTAATTTTTTAAAGAAATAAATTTAAGACGGTAAGATTCAGCGAAATCCCAATTTTTAAAATTTTTTATTTATAAGTTGCTGAGTAAATCACAAAATACTTTTTAATTACCCTTTAGGGGACTGTGTAGAAGATTACGTGTGCAATTGATAAATAAAGATGGCCTTGCATGCATGCTTGCTTGTCATTTTGGAGATGGTCCTCAAAAGATACACAAGTGATTCGATTGAATAACTCGTCAAATATTCATCCAAATGTAACAAAAACTTAGATGTAAGGGTTTTCGAGAGTGCTTAACATTTCTAAGTTATTAAAATTGGGTGTTGCTATTGGAAATTTCAAAGTTCGTAACATTTTTTATATGATGACGGCCCCTTATGCAAATTTTGTGTCGTGCAATTAACTCAGAATGTTAATTTTTCACAATCTCAAGAAGGTCCGATTCTATAGGGTGACTAACGAATGAAATAACCTCAAGTGGGTACTTTTTTATTTCCACAGCTGTACCTCTTGGTTTTAAGAGTAAAAATAACTGTTTTATGTCTTATCATTCTGCCATTTAAAAAATTATGTTTAAAAATGATTTTGTGTATAATTTTATTCATAAATACCTGCTATTTGTACTAAACCTGCTATTGCCTACTATTTGTACATTAATTTTGTTTCAAAAGCAACTACTATTCAAAATTATTTTAATAACTAACTTTTCTAGTTTAACAAAATCTAAATGTACTAAATATTAATACTCTTTTTTGTTTGCTATACACGTTTTCCTTAAAGATTTTATACCTAAAACTATGTATCTGTGTGCCTCTGCAACATCTTATATAATAATAAAATTATCAATAAGCTTTATTTTTAAGTATAATTTAGTTAGAAATATAAAAAAAGTTCATTAGCTTAAGTAAAATAGGTAATAATTTGAATAAAAATAAATATTAGTACCCCTAACTTTAAGTATCTACTCAGCGCTTAATGCATGGTGTTACCGTTTGTTAACAAATTTAAAAATTAAAATTATTTAAATTGCGATGCATTTAATTTTTGTTTAGTATTTTTAACGTAATGTATGAGCATGATAGATACAAATATATTTTTTTGGGACGAAACAAAAAATTCATGCATTATAAGGTTAATCACTTGACCGTGATTACAAAAAAGTAGTTGGCTATGTTAAAACTCCTAACAGAGGGTAGAAGTGGACAACAACAGTTTGGCAATCACAGTAGACACTGGACAACAAGTTTAAACAAATAAATTGAGATCCACAACGTAAATCTTTTTGAAAACATTTTGGAATTATTATATTTAAGTTTGTGAGGGACGTGGCTGCTGAAATTATCCAAAGTCTTGGTATACTATTTGAAATTTGAATCAAGGAATAGATGGTTTCAAAATTTTATTAACATCGTATTTGTTGTATGTCATTATATTTTTTGTATGTATTGACGTACGGTCAATTGATTCTTTCTTATTAAAAATATTTTTCGCAATTTTTTGTGTTTTTTACTTTTCCCAAAGGCAGTTTATGGATCATATCATAATATTCTTATGTAATAAATAGGTGCAAACTACGTAACGTACATGCCATGCTTAAGTAAATTTGTCAAAACCATATTTTTTAAATTTTCAAATCCAAAGACATTTTTTCAAATGAAAAAACAAAAAGATATTTTACATTTAAGTCATTGCAAATCAGATTTGCATACCTTCATTGTTTTAATTCTAACATTAATATAAGTTTTCCACATTCATAATCCAACTAAATTTTGTTTGGTGACCCTAGTTTTTTTTCTAGTGAGATTAAGATGATTAGTTTAAGATATGAGGCAAAGTGGCAGTGCTTTGTATTGCCGTGGCACAGGTCCGGTATTCGAATCCCGAATTGGTGAGTTACCCACAATCTTTCGTAATATAAGTGGGTCGATAAAATGAGGACCAAGCATGCCTGGGATCTAAGCACAGGGGTCCTGTGTAGGTTGACCACCTAACCAGGACATATGCATAGCAGCCCAGAGCCCTAAATAACGAAAGCTGAATTTGGCACGGAAAGACTTGGCACAATAAGGGGCTGTTGCGACGAGGAGTTTAGTTTTTCAGTGTAGGACATATATGTATATACTTAAACTATACTGCATCTTACTTATACATTCATTTGAGTTTTTGAAGTTATGTTGCTTTTGTATTTTTTCTAACTCCAATAGAATACAAAAAATCGTTTAACCAATAATCGAAAATATCCCCTAGAATAATCTAATCTTAATTCCTCTTTAAATTTCAATGAAAATATTTATCTTTTTTATTAAAAACTATAAAATTTAAACTTGTTGTTCATTGAAATTTTTATAGATTTTATTCAAGCACTATTAAAGAACATAAAGCACTTTTCAAGAACTGTTGAACATAGTTAAAAGTTAAACCTGAAATAGCTAAAAAAATAATAATTGGGTATGATATGGTATGGTACAGCTGTGGAAATAAAAAAGTACCCACTTGAGGTTATTTCATCCGTTAGTCACCCCTATAGAATCGGACCTTTTTGAGATTGTGTACAATTAACATTCTGAGTTAATTGCACGATACAAAATTTGCATAAGGGGCCGTCTTCATATTAAAAATATTACGATCTTTGAAATTTCCAATAGCAACACCCAATTTTAATAACTTAGAAATGTTAAGCACTCTTGAAAACCCTTAAATCTAAGTTTTTGTTACATTTGGAGGAATATTTGACGAGTTATTCAATCGAATCACTTGTGGACCTTTTGGGGACCAACTCTAAAATGACAAGCAAGCATGCATGCAAAGCCGTTTTTATTTACCAATTACACACGTAATCTTATACACAGTCCCCTAAAGGGTAATTATAAAGTATTTTGTGATTTACTCAGCAAATTATGAATAAACATTTTTAAAAATTGGGATTTCGCATAAACTTCTTGTCTTAAATTTATTTCTTTAAAAATATTAAGGGGTTTCCATTCATATTTTTTTAAAAAATCAATATAATAATGATTTAAAAATATAAAAATTGTTTTAAATACCCCAATATTGAATGCATTTTGTTTGGGTTATTATAATTTCCTTTCAGTAAAAAAATCGTTTCATTATCTTAATTATTTATAGATCGGGATAGTTTTTTATGTGCAACTCATTTAACATTATGGGACCTAAACTTTGCACGTCGTTAACTCCTCTAATAATGCTTAAAAACTATCAAAATTTGGCATTTCGTATTAACATAGGTCAGAAATTTGAAATATGGATTCAAAAAGGGGTGTTGCTATTGGAAATTTTAAAGTTAGTAACATTTTTAATATGAAGATGGCCCCTTATGAAAATTTTGTGTCATGCAATTAACTCAGAATGTTAATTGTTCACAATGTCAAAAAGGTCCGATTCTTTAGGATGAATAACGGATGAAATAACCTCAAGTGGGTACTTTTTTATTTCCACAGCTGTACATATATATTCCAGCTTGTGTGTTTGTTCAGAGAACCGCTTATAAGCTTTCGTCATGTGGGACAGACACAGAAAGAATTTTTACAGTCACAAAAAATGAATAACACATCGACAAATAACAACATTTATTGACGGTCACAAACATCCATGCCTGACCTGGATTCGAACCCGACCCCAGAAGCTCCAAGCCATAATCGGGTCGGGAGAAATACACCGTAAAGCGCATAGACGTGAGGATGGAGCAAAATCAGTTTAGGTTTGAATTATCGTCGCACTATAGAGCTACACGAGGGTTGTTGGCAACGGGAGTCGTATTTTAGAACCACAGTCAAGTGACGAACCGACACCTGGTGGAAAATCCGGAGACTCCCGTCTAAATAGGGAGACTTGGCAACTGTGCATTTACTATTCTATTTTTTTAATCACACTTCACTTTTCTTAATTTCCTTAAACATAGGATATCAATTTCTTGAAAACTTCTTTTTGGTATATCAAGTGAAGAGAGCTTTTGGCATTCGTTATTTATATGCAGAAATAGAATATCTTTGATAATTGTATCTGGCATCGAATTCTTTTTGACATACTTTCATCAACACTTTTAATTTGAGTGGCAGTTTGCAGGAAATGCTTTTCAAAACGCATAACGGAACATAATTTTTTGCGCTTACAAAACACATTTCAAAAGAGTTTAAGTATGATTTTTGCACACTTCCAGTAGCACTTTTATTGAGTTGCAGTTTGTTGTATGGTAAAAAGGGAACTCATGCTTGATTTTTTTTTTATGAAAAATGTTTTGAAGTCTAAGAAAAATTCTTCTGTTTTATGCCCATAAGACAAGTCGACATGACCGTTGAACATGAAACAGAAGTACTAGTTTTTTTGAAGACTACAAACATTTTGCATGGAAAAATTTAAAGGAAGTGTTAAATTTTATACCATACGACAAACTGCTACTCAATAAAAGTGTTACTGAAAATGTGCCGTAAATCCTACGTGAAGTGTTTTGAAAGGAGTTCCGAAAGTGTTTTAAATGCGTCACCTAATGTGTTTTGAAAATGCGTTCCCGAATGTGTTTCTAAAAACGTTCCTGAATGTGTTTTGGAAAGTGTTTCCGAATGTGTTCCGAAAAGCGTTGTCAAATGCGTTCTAAAAGTGTTCTGAAGAAAATATTGTTCCATTAGATGTTTCGAAATGCGTTCCAGAATGCGTTCCGAATTGTGATCTAAAAAGGGAGACAAAATAAAGTGTTTGGAAAGGCACTTCAAAATATGTTCAAGAAATTGTTCTGTAATGTGATCTAAACTAGGAGACAAATATAGTATTCTGCAATGTGTTCATAATGTGTTCAGAGATTTGCAGTGTAAGTATAGAAGGAATCATTTTAGGAACACCATAAACTCCATCTTTTTACAAAAAGATACGTTCAACGGGCCTAGCTCTAATCCATCTTTTAAGACCGATGTTGAGTGACATATATGCAATATTTTAAATATTTATTTAATTTTATATTAAGTAATTCCTTCCTTTTTTTACATGATATAAGTTGATGATTGCATTGCCTTAATGAACAGAAATTGTTTTTGTTTAATTTATGTCGTTTATTAGTTTCATTGAAAACAATATTCAGCTTTCCCTTGAAATAAAAGACAGTAAACAGCTAGCACCCTTGAAAGCCTTGATGACTATTTCGCCATCGACGTGTTTAGAAACTTGCAATGTTTCTCACCCCCACCTCTCACATTATTTGAATTCAAATATTCACAAACCAAAACTTGTGTTTCTTCAAAGCTAATCTATTTTCAATTTCAAAAAAAATCCGTTCATCGAAATACCCTAATATCTGTAAATTTAAATTTTAATAATTAATACTTTTGCCTTCTTTCCCAAAAATCAGTTTCCATTGGGTCAAATTCGCAAGCAATTTCAGCAATAATTTTTACTTCTTAAAATAAAGTATGGATTGCAAGATTTGTGCTATGCCAGCTCCTTTATCGAATGCTATTCAAAAATAAATTGTACAATTCTGCAGTTTTGATGGCAGAAGATTCAAGAATATAGACTATTAAACATTTTAAAAAGGCGAAAAATATTTCAGTGAGCCAAATCGTCTGGAAATTGAAGATATCTAAAGCTTATGCGCATAAAATCATAAAAGAATATTTGAATTTAAAAGCTTTCAAGGAAAAAAACGGTTCTGATATTCTTAAAAGATTTGAAAAAAAAAACAACGAATAAAGAATAACTGTTTAAACATTTATCGGAAATCGATTCCATCTGGATCAGGACTGAAACTCGTCATTGATGACGACTATTATTTCACGTATGATCCCAATGTTGCTGGTGGTAGTAAGAACTACAATTCTGCTTCATTTGATAATGTTCCCGTAGAATATCGAATCAAGCTAAAGAGAAATTTGCCAGGAAAATGATGATGGGGCACGCCATGGATGAGGATGGAATTGTGTCCAAACCGTGTTCTTGAGGGAACTGTGAATGGTAAAATTTACTTGCAACCATGTATAAATATAGTACTAATACCCGTTATCCATGAACATTATCGGAAAGGAGATATTGTTCGTTAATACTCCTTACCTCGATGCTTCATTTAATTTAGTTGAAAAAAGCGACTTTGTAATTCTGGTCGCGATAAAAATGTTATTTAGTAACTAATTTTTAGGAGTAAAAACACATAGTTCTACTATGTTAGAAAAACAACAGAGAAAAAGTAGCCGCCTGAAATTCGTCAAAATATATATATATATATATAGCTTACAACACAAAAAAAACGAACTTAATACTATATCAATAAGAAAAACGTTTAGTTTATAATATACTAATATAATATCGAAACCTTATTTTCTAATATACTAATATTAATTCAATACGAAACGTATAGCTTCGAAAGATTTAAGGTACCAAGTAGTTTGATATATTTAAAAATAAAATAAAAATTATCTCGATTGTTTCTCGAAATGGATTAAACTATAATATCTAAAATAGAACAAGAATTTCTAATAGAACTAAAGTAACCTACAGTTTTATTATATAAGCACTTACTGGACTAGAATTTTTATCGAAACCAATTTGGCTTGTAACAGTATATGTTATATTTTAAACTTATAAAGCCTGAACATTTTCCCTTAATTATTTTCACAAATAAAATTATTATTGGTCACCTGCTTAATTTATTTGTAGTTCTGAGGATAATTAAATATTTATTATTAATTAAAAACATGATAATCCAAACTGCATGAAAAAAAAAATAAGAAATTTTAATTAAAAGTTAACAAAATGTTTTGCAAAAAAAAAATAATGTATTGCTACTTTTTTAGTAAACAAATAATGGATACTAAAATGTAGCACAATGTGATTTTTTGATGTTTTGCTTTAAACATTATTTTAAGTTAAGTTTCTCGGGCATTGTTGATTTAGAAACAGCGATTTGAATGACTTGGCAATTAAATTTCAATGATAATTCAAAGGGAAATGTTCAGGCAGATGTCCGTCTTTAAGTATAGGCAGACAGGGAAAAGTATGAAAATAGGTTTTTTTTAGCTATATCTTTTTAAGAAAAAAATAATAATTTCAAGTACCCGACGGATGGAACATATTTTGCAAGGACAGACTTTCATCGCCCGCATGATAATAACTATTTTTTTTTATTCTTTCGATTTAAAAAAAAAAGAAGAGTAGTCTAAATATAAACTGGAAGGTTAATTAATAATTGTTTTCGATCCAACATACACTGTGAAAAAAATACTGTAAATACACAAACACATTTTTTTTAATGTTACAGCAATAACCAATTTTACAAAAAAAGTTTTTATTAGAATTTACTAACTTCCATGCTTGACGAATTTCTTTCCAAGGTGTATACATAGTGCGTTACCTTTTTTATTTAAAGAAATATAGATGTAGATTATTTTGTAAAGTTCGGTGCAATATGTAAAGTTTTACAGGAGCTTCAATTTAATAGTAAAGGACAATACTCTCTTGCTTAAATATTCTATTATTCTACAATTATTATTATCTCTAAGTAAGCTTTTCAGAAATAAAAGTGTAGAGGAATATTAGAAATGAGTTTGCTTCAACTAGTTCTTCATATTAATGATTTTTGATTTCATCATATCGTTAAATTTGGGCTACCCCCATTTCCCCCCACCCTGGGGGTATAAAGTGAGGGTATAAAACTAAGTTCCCTAAATTGCCAGTTATTGAAGCATGTGGTGGAAAAAAAATGTATATTCGAAATCTAAACAATTAAAATGTATGTTATATACAAAAAAATTCCATGAAAATAAGTTAAAAAGTGGGTGTGTAATGAGATGATTTTAAAAAAGCTCGATTTTACCCTCATCCCCCCCCCTCCTACTATCTTTAATTTTTTAGAGGTAAACGCATAAAGTTCTAAGATGCGTGTTAACTTGACAAACAAAAGAGTGTTGTACTCACCGGTGATTGAGTAATGGGCAGAGAACCCATCGTGACCACCAATACCGTCGGACCCGAATATTATCCGCATCTGCCTTCCCTCGAAAGTGAAGGTTGGTGGTGGATCAAATCCGCAGAACTTCTTGATACTCTTCCAATCCTCTTCCAGAGAAACCTTAGTATTAACTTCCACGTAGTCGGCGCTGCAACTTGGCTGTTGCACATGAAACACAATGCTAGATGAGGTTTAGGTCTTAAAAGAGAAGGTCAGTTTTACAGACCTAATATAATAAATTTGAAAACTTCTATAGATATCTGTGCAGTAATTTTTGCATTGAATCCGTAGTAAATTGATTGTTTTAATAATTCAAATTTGTGATAATATGTTTAACTAAAACATATTTTTTATTAAAACTATTCATGTTTCAGTCTTTAAATTTAATGAACACTCATGGGCATGAAAACATCGTTTTCATAATTATTTACCAATAAAAGTTGAATATATATATATTTTTAAATATTGAGTTACGGTATTAATTTTGCATAACTTTATATAATTTACATTAAAAATATTTGAACGCTTTCATTTATTACCATTTATTTTATATCTTACTAAAACTCAAAAATAGTTTTCACCTAAATAGATTTTATATCTTTTAAGGTTTATTACTTTTTTTCAATAATAAAACTCTTAATTTACTATTGCAAAAAAGTGATAATCCAGGCAGGATTTTTCATTTTAAGTTCGTTACGTATTTTATTTGTGCTAGTTCTTGAAATCTTCCTCATATTAAACAACTTTTGAAAAAAAAAGCAGGTTATTTTTTTTCAATAGTACATGAGCATACAGTAACTGCTTCTTAGTGGTAAACCTTTAAAAAACGCGACCATTGCGTTGGTGTTTCTGTTGCAACCGAAATAAATAGGCTAGAAACACTTTTCACATATTTTTTAAAGCTAAAATTGTGTTAAAAAGGTTTTGATGATTTTATTTTACTTCTTACGGCCATGTTTTAAGGGGTCATAGGAGTCTTAAAAATGTGCAAAGAAGGTACTTCAAAGCATAGTATGATTGATACATTAAGTTAAATAGATTGAAGGCAAAATAGAACCAAAGAACAAATGGTTTTCTTCCACAAGGTTCCTGTTAGAGGAAAAATGAAAAACAGAACACTTTATACAGAAAATTGCAATTTCCCAAATTATTTTTGGAAATTGAAGAATTCTCTACGATGTCAAAGGTAATTGACCAATGGTATACATTAAATCATCCTTCTATTTCTAAAGCCATAAGTGTTCCATTATTTTTTTATATGGATACTACTTGATACTAGGTACATGTCAGCACAATTAGTTTGGTGGGGCACTCATGGCTTTGAAGATTAGGGTCCTTTGAAAACGGTCATTTTCGTCGATTTTTGTCATTTTTCTGCCTAATTATCTGCTTAAGCCATAAGTGACCCACAAAAATAATTATTGAAGTAGTTGCATACACTAGGGTAGTAAATAGAAAAATATAAAACACCATGGATGGCCATTTACTTTGGTAGCTACAGAGTCTCAAATATGAACATTTTCGAAAAAAGGCCATATTCAAAGGTCAATAACTCGAGAAAGCAAGAGTCAATAACTTGCAGACACAGGTGTAAATACACCTCAAATATTGTAGTTTTAGACCCAGGTAAAAAAAAAAAAAACTATGGGATCTCACTTACATTTTTCATTACAGTCCATTTTGTGCAGTCTATTTTGAACATTTCCAAAAAAATATTCGATTTCAAAAGCCCATCACTCTGGAAAGTAAGGATCAATAACTTGGAGACACATTTGTAAATACACTTCAAATATTGTAGTTTAGTTCCAGGTTACCAATAAATGGCATCATGATTACTTTTTTTATTACAATCAATTTCATACAAGCCATTCTTATCATTTCAAAGCATGACGATTCTGAAGTTTTTTTGTATCATGCTGCCATTTATGATCTAAAATGTGGAGCTTAGAACTAAAGTATAATTAGAATGAAAAAAACTTGAAAAATATGAAATGGAGATGTAACAAATGACTATAATAAAAAAAGTAAGTTAGGTGAAATGGATTTGTAACCTGGGTCTAAAACTACAATATTTGAAGTGTATTTACAACTGTATCGCCAAGCTATTGACCCTTTCCTTCTAGAGTAATGTGCTTTTGAACTCAAATATTTTTTGGAAATGTTCAAAATGAACTGTAATAAATAAGTTAGTGAAGTCCCATAGGTTTTTCACCTGGGTCTAAAACTACAATATTTGAGGTGTATTTACAACTGTGTCTCCAAGTTACTGACTCTTGCCTTCTCGAGTTATTGAACTTTGAAAATCTCCTTTTTTCGAAATTTGTCACATTTGAGACTCTGTAACTACCAAAGTAAAGGGCCACATATGGTATTTTATGTTTTTCTTTGTAATACCCTAGTGTGTGCAACTACTCCAATAATTATTTTTGTGGGTTACTCATGGCTTTAATTGTTAATTGAGATAATAGATTTTTGCTCTGATCTAAGGTCAGTCTGCCAAGAGTCTATACTGTAGTTGTTTTTATTTGCATTAAAATGAATAATTTGGTAACAATACATTACATACTCTAAAACTTTTTTCTGCCCATCTATCATTTTATTTTTTTTTTGGTTTTTAAACTTTTTTGTTTCGTTAATTACTAATTTTTTTATATAATTATTCATATAATTGTTACTGAACACCAAGTACATAACAATATTTTAGTATCATACCATATTTGCTTGTGCACCATATTTTCTATGTGTCAATAAACCAATTTTCATTAGAATCATAAGAGTCCTGTTTTCTCTAATACTAAAAAATGGTCGATTTGTAAATTTCGAAATGTTCCCTGCGCATCAATTTTTAATTAATTTCTTAGATATTACAATTATGACTTCTTCATGTATGTCACATTATAAATTGGATATGATACTGGGGATTTATTGAATATTAAACTCAAAATTAATTTTTTTAACGAATATTTTTGACTTTTTGACGCTTTTTTGGGAAAAATGGTATTTAAACTTAATTTTACTCAAAAATAAACTTTTTAGGATTGTTGATGTATCCAATTTTCAATGAAGTACATTCTAATTACATAAAACTGGAGAAAAATATCTATATTTTTAAAAACTAAGACGCAGGGAGCATTTTTAAAAATTTTAAAATTCGACATTAAAAAATTTAATATCTTAAAATTTTGTCAATATTTTTTCAAAATAATTTATATTTCAATTCTTACTTAATATATTGTACTGTGGATAAAAAATTGGACTTCGAACTGTAAAATTAAAAAAAAAAAGATTTTTAAACTCCATTGTACCCTTAAACAGATAATTAGGTAGGAAAATGACAAATATTGACGAAAATGACCTTTTTCAAAGGAACCTGACCTTCAAAGCCATGAGTGGCCCTACCAAACTAATTATGATGACATGTGCCTAGTGTCAAGTATTATCCATATTTAGAAAAATCATTGAGCAATTATGGCTTTAGAAGGAGAAGGATGATATAATGTGCACCATTGGTCCATTACCTCGTACTTTGACCTCCTCTCAAGGTCAAACAAGTCGGATTTAAGAAAAACTGAAAATCACTTTTTCTTATCTTAGTACTAGTAACATATCCTGAAATTTTCAAGAAAATCGAAGACATCAACTATCACGCCCCTATTCAATTTGGCCCGGTTTTAAAAAAATGACTCTTAATCACAAGGCCAGCTTCGAAACAACCCTTGGGTAGCTCTAGTTTGACATACATGCATCTAAAGGCCATACTCTAATGGGCAATGTTATCGATTTCGGCTGCCTATTTCTACCCTCCTTTAAGAGCTTTAACACAGCCAAATACGCTTCGTAATTTAGAACCCTGGTCAAGTGATGAAGTCGACACCTAAGTGGGCATCCAACGGAACTTCGAGCGGAATCGTACGCTAATGCCGTCGGGACTTTCGACTCCACAGATTTAAAGAGCACATAGGGCCTTACTCTATTGTATTCCGGCCTCTTGTAATCTTGCTGAACCAAACGTTAAACAAGACAAGTTGGTTTGTTACAGAATCTGTCACTTACATCGCTTCCACACAACATTTTACGCTCAACAGGAAACACTCTAACACCTCAAAAAGAAATTCGCCAAACAGGGCCTTTGGCTAGTTCTAATTCAAACATTTATAAGCAAAAACTAATAATTTTCTTTAATCTTCTTTTGCAGATTTGATAATTAATCTTTATCGTTTGCTAATTTTTTTTGAACTTAGAAGAATAGTGATTTATTTTTTTAATAAATATCTTTTTGCAGTCACAAGTTTACATTTCGAAAAATAAATTAGTAAAATTGTTGCTTTAAAAATAAAAGCGAAAATTTGCATATTTTTTATGCAAATTTCGAATTTTTTAAGCATCTTTCTTCCCAAAAATATAACGAACCATCAAAATAACTTTATTGTGCTATTACAACACCAAATTGAATTATTACGCAAAAATAAATATTTTTTTTCAAGAATTTATTTTTATTTTAAATAAAGTTTCTCGTACGTTTGATGTCATGGCAACAGTGAAAATATTGAATAAAAATGGAATTCGCATGTTATTTCAATGTAGATTAAATTTTTAGTTATTTAAATTTTAAATAAAATTCTAATCAAAATTTTTAATGAAATTTGGAATGTAGTCTAAACTGATTTTTTGCTTTAAAATGACGTATTCCACTTGTTTGTGAGACTTTTGGTTCGTTCTGTGAAAGTGGGTGACGGACAGACGGACAGACAGACAGAACGATTATAAAACCTTCCACTTTTTAAGTTATAAACGTAGTGTGGAAGCTAAAAAGGGGCAAAGCCTCTTATTAACTTGTCGTTAAATGTATGATCTGCCGGAAATCGATGCGTCACATGGCGACATTGAATAAGAGTTGAATTGTCCGTACGTATACTTTGAAAATATTAAAGTAGGACTCACACTTATTATTATGCGCATAAGCGAGAAACGGAGCGTGAAGAGGACTTTCCGGGGCGCCACGATATCCCAGATGCAATGTGCGTTAGGAGGGTAACTATGCAGGTAATTGGGGCTTTGGAACCTGCCCATTTCTTGATCCAGCACGCCCCCGCAGACCTCTGAAGGGGGAGAAACAATACCACCTAGATTAGAAAACCGACGAACTAAATGCTTGACGTCATATAAGTGGACCGATTCTGTGGTTTTGACCAATGATCATTCGTGACTAGATATTGTATTTGAATACATTTTTAAGATAAGATGAATCAAGATGCAACGTCATCTTAAGATACGACGTTATTGATCAACAAATCGAAATTGGTCCACTAGTGTGACGTTGGGTTGCTTAGTTCTTCGGCCTTCTGAACTAGGTGGTACTGGGAGAAAAAGGGATTAGAGACTGTGTTGTGAATTCTAAGATTGAAAATAATTCAAAAGAATTGTATGGTTCGTTTTCTGCAATTTGTGTTTTTAACCGATTCGTACACTTTTAAAACAAACAAGTGAATTTAACTCTGTTTGAGTTAATTTCACTCCTCCAGAATGGAAAATGCACTTCTCCCAGAGGAGTGGATCCTTTGTGTGGTGAAGTCTGACAGCCATCACTCCAAACGAGTGATTTTAACTCAGTCTGAGTTAATAATCACTCCTTTCCAGTGTCGAAAAGGCACTTCTCCTACTGGAGTGGAGTAGGAGAAGTGCATTTTCGCTAGTTATTATTTCGCAGTTATGTTTAGTAGCTCTAACCTCCAACAGGTTATGGGCCTCTTTGCGTGTTTGAGGAGCCAATTACGAATTTAAGTAAAATTCTAAAATATAAAGATTAAACTAAACGTAACTGATATCAAGAAATACTTTGTAAGAGATAAATTGTCTTGGACTATGGCTGACTTCGCATCAACGGTATCTTTCCCTCGACTAAACTGCACTAATTACGTCCGATGGAAACAAGACATGAAAGTCCTCCTGATGGATAGAGGATGTTGGGAATTTGTGACTGGTAAAGAAGAGGAGCTTGCCGTAGACGCTACTGCTCGTGAAAAGCGGGACTACAATCTTCGGAAAACAAGAGCGTATACTACGATTTACCAAGGCATCGAATCAAAGTTTCAGACGTTGATATCCCAAACCACGGATGGAAAAGAAGCCTGGGAAGCATTAGAATCAAATTTCGAGCCGAAAAGTAAAGCCAGACTAGCAACACTACTGGGCGAGTTCAACGAGCTACGATTTGACCCAGAGGAGGAAACCATTGGGATTTTCTGCAAAAGAGTATAAGAGAGGAAGGTACAGATAGACGAAGCTGGATTCAAAATACCCGACCTCTTGGTGTGTTTCCAGATGATACGTAGGCTACCCACCGAATACGACAGTGTAGTACAGACTCTGTATCGATTAGAAGATGACAAGTTCAAGTTTGATAAAGTGCAACGAGAACTGGTCACAGAATCTGGAAGAATAAAGCTGAAACAAAAAGATGAACTATCCGATACCTTCATTGCAGACGCCTATCTTTCAAACTCCAGTAAGAAGTCAAGATCTTACAGGAAGAATATCCCAAGATCAAACAACCAAAATGCCAGTGGTCGCGTACTGGAACCCTCCACGACTTCAAGAGAAGAAAAAGGTGGTTACGAAAATGACCGCCGTCAAAGAATGGGGCCGTGCTCGTACTGCAAAATGAAGAACCATACAGAAGGCCGGTGCTTCAAGAAGAAAGACAGACATTCTACAGTGAAACAGAAGATAGTGCAAGTCCTGGAGCATTTAACACTGACGGTAGATTGGTTGAGTTTCTGGTGGACTCTGCTGCAACTACGCATTTCTGCAACGATCGAAATCTGTTCCAGAACTTCAAGCAGCTGTCGCCGACGAAAGCTCTAATCGGAGATAAGAATTCTACCTCTCTAGTGACTGGAATGGGCAACATTCCGCTGATCGTAAAAGACGTCTCGGGTAACGTAAATATGAATCTTATTAATGTATTGTACGCCCCAAATATGAGACGTAATCTAATCGGAGGAGCAAATATGGATCTTGCTGGGTTTACAGTAAAATGGGGACATTCAAAAATGGTTATTTATAAACCAAATGGTAAATATTTCTTAACTGTTAAAGTTAAAAATAAACTGTATGCAATATATGCATTTCCTAAAGTTCAAAAACCTAATGTAAATTCTGCGATGCATGCTAAGTTAGATAGCGAATTAATACATCGTAGGTTTTGTCACGTTAACTATCCTCTATTGAAGCAAATGAGTGCTGAGAAAAGCGTAAAAGGTTTAGAAAATTTAAAGTTAACTAAAGCAAATAAAAATTGTGAAACTTGTATAGTGTCAAAATCAAATCGAACCTCATTTAAAAGAAACCATGTTTATGAGCGTAAAACTACAGAATGCCTCGAGAGAGTACATTGTGATGTTTGGGGACCCTCACCCGTTAACTCTATAGGCGGTCATAAATATTTCTTAACAATTGTTGACGATTATTCGCGTAAAGTGGATGTTTTTATAATCAAAAAGAAAAGTGAAGTCTTTAATTGTTTCAAACTATATTTGGCACGTTCTGAGCGTGAATTTATCAAAACGATAAAAACTGTAGTAAGCGATAATGGCATGGAATTCGTGCATAAAGAATTCGAGCAATTCTTAGATGATTTGGGCATTAAAGCCGAACGCACATCCGTTTATTCACCGGAAATGAACGGATTTGACGAAAACTTTAATTACTCTGCTTTAAACGGGATAAGATCGTTATAGCAAGACAGCGGATTAAAACCTAGTTTTTGGGCTGAAGCGTTAAAAAACTTTTGTTTATGTTACAAACCGATGCACACATAAACTAACTGAAGGTAAAACTCCAATAGAAATTTGGAAAGGATTTAAACCATCTATTAAACACCTAAAACTGTTTGGATCATTATCGTATGTACATGTACCTAAAGTTAACAGAAATAAACTCCAACCTAAAGCAAAATTGGGGATTTTGATTGGTTATGCAGTTAAACGTAAAGGATATAGAGTATATCTCCCTACACTCTAAAAAATGAATGCTCAAAAACAACGAAATTTTCCTTATTTTTGACGATTCGTTTTCTGGCAAATGCTCCGAGTTTTCGTTTCCTCAAAGTGAGGAAATTTGAATCGTCATTTTTTATGAGGATTTGAATGTCGTCTAATCTAAAGAAATATTTCGTCCTTTTTGAGTTAGTGAGTACAACAATGAGATTCAGTTTCCTCAAAATCAAGATACAGAATCGTCAGATCACGATCGTAAAAATGAGGATTCACGTTTACTCAAAAGTCGCGTGATAGTTTGACGAAACAATCCTCAAAATCAACGAAATGAGACTTGAGGATTCTTGAATCGTCAAAAATGAAAGTGTTATTTCTGAGAGTGTAATGAACGAACTGTAATTGAAACAATACACGTTCGTGTAGATGAAAGTAAAAATGGGGTGAAATCATTATTTGGGAAATCAAAAGTGCAAAATAATGTAAGTTTTAAAGTGGATAACTATCAGATTTCTGATGACAGTGAACCGGAACCTGATAAACCAACGCCTCTCAATATTGATCAGTGGCGTAGAGTTGAAAGTCCTAGAAATCGAAGTAACAAGATTTACGTTAATTATTATCCCCCAAATAGTGAAATTAAACTTAAATCACTTAACGATGTGAAAGAATATTGTAATAAAAATAAAATACCCTTTGACCCTAAAAACTTTAACTTTAAAGCAAGTGTAGTAAAGGAAAAACCTAAAAGTGATGAAAATTCGTGTTTAAGTGAATTTGACGAATCTTTGCATGAAATCTTTAACGAAGCGTACTTAACTGAAATCCCGCAAAACTTTCATGAAACACAAACGTCTCCTGATAAAAATAGTTGGGACGCGTCCATGAAAGCGGAGTTGGACGTTATGCGCGAAAGAAAAGTATGGGAATTGGTTGACCCACCACCAAATGCAAAAATCATTGGTAGTAGGTGGATTTTTTCAATCAAGAAAGACGACAAAAACAATGTCAAAAGATTCAAGAGTAGATTGGTTGCGAGAGGATTTACACAAACCAAGAATAAAGACTATTTCGATGTGTATTCACCAATTGTAAATTTTTCTCTAATCAAATTTCTCTTTGTATTATTAGTGTCTATGCTAGGTTGGTTGCATGCCCAGTTAGACGTGAGAGCTGCTTACTTATATGGGAACCTAGACCAAGAGGTTTTCATGAGCCAACCTGGGGGACATGCAGCAAGAGGTGAAGAAAATAAGGTTTGTCTACTTAAGAAAGCCATATACGGCTTACACCAAAGTGGTCGACAGTGGCACAATACTTTGGACGAAATTCTGAAAGACCTTGGATTTGAGAAACTGGACTGGTGTCATTGTACCTATAAGTTAAACAAAAACGTTATCTTAACTGTCTATGTAGATGATGTGGCTTGTTTTGGTAAAGATCAAAATGGTTTAAATAATGCTATTAATTTAATTAAAAGTAAATTGGATATTGTAGAGTTAGGAAAAGTTAAATATCTTTTGGGTGTAAATTTTGAAGAAATTAATGGGAATACTTACTTGCATCAAGGAACTTATATAGATAAACTAAAAGTTAAATTTAAAGACTTGCCAAAAAGTAATCCAAGCTTGCCTTTTAAGGTTGGTTATAGTTTGCCTGCTAGAGTAAGTGTAATTGAAGAAAATGATGTTATGAAAACTTTTCCTTATCGTACTCTAATAGGTTGTCTATCATTTCTAGCTAATCGTTCTAGACCAGATATTGCTTTTTCGGTTAATACCATGGCACAATTTTGCAATGGTTATAATTTTGAATATTGGCTAGTTGCTGTAGATATTCTAAATTACGTTTTTTCCACTAAGGATTATAAAATTAATTTGTCTTGCATTAATAATTCTTTGTTTTGTGCATATTCGGATGCCAATTGGGCATGTAAGACAAATGATAGACATTCGATTAGTGGATATATTGTTTATTTTTGCGGTGTTCCTATAACTTGGAAGTCGAACAAGCAAAAGTGCATAGCACTGAGTTCAATGGAAAGTGAATTTATTGCTTTGACCGAGAGTGTCAAAGAACTGATTTGGTTTAAACGTGTTTCTGATCAAATTTATTTTTACAGATATGCTTCCAATTCAATACTGTGATAATCAAGCATCGATTTACTTTACCAAAAATGGTCAAGAAAGTAATAAAACGAAGCATTTTGATGTGAAATACCAATTTGTAAGAAAATTGTTAAAAGATAAAGTGTTTGATTTGAAATATGTTAATACTGCAAATAACTTTGCAGATTTTCTTACTAAGCCTTTAATGAAAACAAAATTTCAATCTGTGTTAATTGATGTTTGTAAATTTAGTAAATGAGTAATTATTTCTTGACCGATGGGGCCGCATGTTGGAGCCAAGTAATTCTTGTTTATTTTATTTCGGTCAAGACAGCTTAACTGTAACCGCAGTATATGTACTGCGGTTTATGTAAATTTAAGTGATAACCTTGTATATAAAAACCCTGATTGTGTGATCAATAAAGTCTTCTTCTGTTCTCGTCAAAATGTGTTTCGCAGTTATGTTTAGTAGCTCTAACCTCCAACAGTGTGGTGAAGTCCGACAGCCATCACTCCAAACGAGTGATTTTAACTCAGTCTGAGTTAATAATCACTCCTTTCCAGTGTCGAAAATGCACTTCTCCTACTGGTGTGGATTTCACTCTTTTGTTTTAAGAGTGTATCCTAGGTAAATAGCTCAAACTAAGAAAAACTAAATTGTTGCCAGTGCTAATATTACTTTAATATATCAATTTCCAATATACTAATATTATATCAATGCACTAATTTATAATATACTACTTGTCTTGAAGTGACTTTTTCATAAAAATAATATATTTTGTAATTAATGACTTTTATAATTGAACCGTAGTGAATTGAAGAATGTATAAAATTCGTGGTTGCAGATTTGTTAGAACTTGCTGCCAATGAGATTGTTTAACATCGTTTGTCCTAGAACTTATACCTCGCCGCAGTATAAGTATGCAGTATACAAATGTTCCATTGGAAAAAGGGTAAGTAGTTCTAATTTCCGAATACGAGAATCAAATAAAAAAAGATTTTTCACATTCAATAAATCACTTTATTGGTTATTTCAAGACGTATTTTTATTTGTTTTTGCTTCAGTTAGAGTGTAATATTAATTATTTTTTCCTTCGATTTCAACGTAACAGGGCATATCAGGACGGACGTATCGCGTAGGAGCGACCAATCAGAGAAGCAAAATTCCGCTTGTTTACGCGCGTTTTCTCCGCGTAGAACATTTAATGCTGCAAACTTAAGGTGAGTTTTGGTGTAGAGAATTCTACCGTTTTGGCTTGTAAATTTGTGTTGTTCTAAATAAAGATATGTCTCATCTCCTAAATAAGAGCAGTTCTTCAAACACAAAATAGTACACTAATATTATATTTCAATATATAAATTTCTAATATACATTTCGCCTGATCTTTATTTTTTTAATTATTGAACTTAATTCCTCTTTGCAATGATTTTTACTTTTATATCTTGTTGATATTAAAGACATTGTGTCTGACCGCTAAGTCTACCAATTAATTAGATGTAGTCAAAAATTAAAAAAAAAATAATCGCCAAATACTACTTCCTCTAAATATATTAAACTGTAATTTCTAAAATATAATAAAAAGTATCCCGTACTTTCTTTTTTTAGCTGAAAACCGGATGTTCGTTAATACTTATTCCAGAGCCCATAATACTCTCAATACCACTATGCTTAATTGTATTTAGTTAAAAAAAGCGACTGGTTATCTTTGGTCCCGATGTAAACGGTCTTTAGGAATTATTTTTTAGGAGTAAAAAGGCCAAGTACTAATATGCTTGTTAACTTGACAGACAAAGGAGTACTCACCAATGAATGAGTATTTGGCAGAGAACCAGCTGCTAGTAACACTATTGTTGGACCGGAATTCTACCCGCATCTGCCTTCCCTCGAAAGTGACGTTGGGTGGCAGACTAGACCCGCAGAACTTCTCCATACTCTTCCAATCCTCTTCCAGAGAAATCTTAGCATGAACTTCCACGCTGTCAATGCAACCTCCATCTGTATTCTTTGAAATACAATGCAAGATCAGGTTTGTCCTTTGAAGTGGTGTAAGGCTTCGATTTGTTAGCTCATTTTTCATCATGTATGAGAATAATGAGCAGTATAAAACTAATTTGAAAAAATAAACTTTCATTTTTTCATTAAAATATCAGTTAAAAACAAAATGACATTTTTCTTTTAAATAAGTTTTATTTAACTACGTTTTAAAAGGTATATGAAGCTGACGACACAATGTCAACAATTTATCAATTAATTATTATTTAATCCAACTAGATTTTCCTTTCAAATTTGTTTATTTTGTAATATGCAATACATAATTGCAATTATAATTAACTATGTAAATTGGCTATTTTTTTTTATTTACTTATTGTTCGGCTTACAGTAATGGGGAGGGCATCAAGATGCTACTCGTTATCATATTAACGTTTTATTTTCATTGTTGAAAGCTAATGCAATTAAATTGATTAAATTACATAATTAAACTCTTACACTCCCAAGCAAAATTATAAATACCAATTTGCGGGTTTTTTTCCCCTTCTGGTGCATGCTAATTTTACGTAAACTAATTTTTTTTAATCTTTTAACTTAGCATTTTAAAAATAGCAATATTTTTTTTATTGTCATTATCCATATTACTATGTTATTTCTCTTATTTCAAATATCATCGTTAGAATGCATTAGGAAATTTTTAAGGAAAAACCGTCTGAAAAAGTTGTAGGAGGAGGTGGGAGAATATGATGGAAAATCAAGCATTTTTTAATATATCTCTTTGAAAACCTACTTTTTATTAATTTTCTTAGATTTTTTTTCTATGTCATACATTTTAATTGTTTAGATTTCAAATATATAAATATTTTTAATTTTTCCCACTGTATGCTTTAATATCGGTCAATTTAGAGAACTTAGTTTCATACACTTATTTCCCCCAGAGTGGGGAAAATAGGGAAGCTCAAATTTAAGAATAGAATGGAATAAAAAACATTAATATAAGGAACAAATTAAAACAAAATCATTTCAAATAACCATCTACACTTTTATTTCAGAAAAGCTGACTAATAGATATAATAATAGTATAATATTTAAACAAAGAAGTATTGTATATTAAATTGAGGCTACTGTAAAACTTTGCAGATTGCACTGAACTTTACAAAATAACCCTCAACGTCTCTTTTTAGAAATGAATACTAGTTTCCCATCATTAATTTGATTAAGTATTTTATACGATAGCTTGTATTATTTAGTAATTTAACTATATATATATATATATATATATATATATATATATATATATAATGCACGTAATACAACGTTTGATTTTTGGAAGTGTAACGAACTTCTACCAAAGAGCTTTGTTATGACTTTTCATAATTTAAATGATTCTCCTTACAAGATTAATTTATTTTGTGTGTTTTCCTTGGTTTTTGTAAGGGCCACGCTCAGATAAATAAATAATTGATAAATAATTAAATATGTGCAGACGATTGTGTATAAGCTTTTGTGCGATGGCATCAGTCTTGTGTAAACAAGAAAATGGCAAATGTTTAGTTTACGGAATTTGTGTTTTTGAAATGTAAAGTTTGTTGTTCGAAATAAAGTAGTTAAGAAAAGAAATAAGTTGTTTTGAAAGTTTTTGGAATCCGGTCATTCGGTCACTACATTTTTCTACACTGTTGTTTAGGATTTCTTTTTTTTCTCCTTTAATTGTGAATTGTGTTATAGTTGTTTGTTTGTTTGTAAAACCAATCTCTTCAGAACTATTTCAATTGATTAAATTCCGCCAGATTTCCTCAGTACTCTTTTCCTTTTAAACTATTTTTTTAACAAGATCTTATTAAATAAGTCTTTTAATAACCCTGTATTCTTTAATAACATTGAAATGCTTTTTTTTAATATCTCCTCTTAAATTAAGGTAGGCGAATACCCAAAATTTCCCAAAATTCTAAAATTTTTACTATTGCTTTAATCTTTTCCAAATTTGGCATAGTTGTGTTGTTGTGTTGTTGCCGATCCCCAAAGTCCAGCGGAGCTAGACTAGGTCCATGAAGCCAAACACCCCGAGAAAGTCCAGGACCAGCAATGGGCTCTCCAGGAGATCTTGATAATTGAGCCCCAGGCACTCCAAGATGTGGGATGGTGAAGCCTGCGCAGAGGAGCACTTGGTGCATGTGTCAAAAGTTCTCAAACCATCTGAAAATGTCATAGTTCTGAGGTGCCCACTGAGGAAACGGGTGATTGCAGTCTGACCCGGCCTGTCACATTTAAGCGCCAAGGAGCCGCCAGGTCGATGGCATCGATACCATTGATGTACTGGGGGGGTGGACCATTTCGTTTTTTCCCGCGACTTAGCTCTTGAGTAAGCCTCTCAGTAGGTAAGAGGCTCAAGTGGAACCAATACTTCACTAGCTCCCGCTTTGGCCAGCGCATCTGCCATTTCGTTCCCTTCGAGATCGACATGAGAGGGAATCCACTGTGTGTGGATTTGATGATCTATGGACAGTTCTTTTAGCTTTTTGAGGATAGAAACTCCCACTTTGTCTCTTACACCGGACCAATTAGCCAAGTGCAGGACAGAACTCTTGCTATCAGTTAGGATCCATATTTCTTTCCCTGCTGTAGCAGTCGCAATATATTCAAGACTTTCGTTAATGGTAGTGACATAATGCATAGTGATTTCAAATATAATGAATAATACTATTTAGGACTTTGTTTTTATTTAAATATAATTTATTTATTTTAAACTGTGTTTTTCTATTAAAAAAAGAGGTTTACGCCAACAAGTCTACCACATTGAATTTTCATCCTATGAACATTTATTATGTGTTAAATTCTTCGTTTTGAACTTATACATGCAATGATCCTCTAGAGTTACATACAAATTACAAGAAAAAAAGTTATTAAGAAAAATGTTATAAATTAACCACAAAAAAAAAAGGATTTTTTTCGATTAACTTACACTTGGACATTTTTTTTAAAAAAACTTTTATACTTACACCAGATGTTAGAGGTTCATGGCACAGATATATATTGAAATAACATCTGTGAAAAATTTCAGGTAAATTAATGTAAAACTTTTTGTGCTAGAAGTGTTGGCGTACACCCCTTTTTTTAGTTGAAAAACACCGTTTAAAATAAATCAATTATATTTAAATAAAAAAATTGCCCCAAAAGCATTGTTCATTATATTTGTAATCACTATGCCAAATTTGGAAAAGATTAATGTAATAGTAAAAATTTTAGAATTTTGAGTATTCGCCTACCTTAAGTTCATTCCAAAAAGAAAAATCCATTACATATTGAAACCATAGTTAATCTTAATCAAAACGCCACTTAACCTATTACTTAAAAATAATTATCAAAAATTGAAACATTTGAATTTTTCTTAGCTTTATTTGCAGAAATGCTCTTCAAGAAGGTGGCTATTGCATGTAACAATATTTAAGTGCGAAACATGTTTTTTTTTAAATAAATACAATAAAATTTTTACGAGTGAATTCCAACAGTTGAAACAAAATTAGCTTAAGAACAAGAATCTAAATTGAATTAATGTTGTTGTCACATTCCAAAGACAAATTAAAATAAATGAAAAATCGTCTGAAAATAATATTTCAAAGAAAAAAAATTTAACATTTAAATGTGTGATGGAAAAATGTATATTTTTAACATTCCCAATCATTTTCTCCCATACCACCATTTTCCCCACCCCACCCTTCTATCAAAACGAGGAACAGATTAAGTTGCAAGGAATTATAGCAAATACAAATCAAAAAAAAATTCGTCTGATATTTTTAATTTGCAGGTTGGATGCAAAAGCAATGGGATTGTTATTTGAATGTGTATTTTTTTTTTCGTATTGGCTAGTTATCGTGAGAACTTGCCGAGCCAACCGCAATTCCAAAAAAAAAAAAAAAAAAAAAAAGAAACGCTCTTATTTACTTGTCGCCAAATGTATGATGTGGCGGGAAATCTCTGTGTCACCTGGCACCTTAGAATCATAGTAACATCATCTGTACTTCGTTAAATATAGACTCACATTAGGTCCGACGTAGAAGGTAATGAAACTAAATGTGAAGATGGATTTCTTGGGCGCCACGATATCCCAGACGCAATGTGCGCTTTTAGGGCGGTTGTGATTAGGGCTGGTGATGAAGCCCCAGTCTTCCTCCCGCAATCCACCGCAGGCATCTGTGAGAGAAGAAAGCGGGATTATAGACTGTGTTGTGAACTCAAAGATTGGAAAAATCCTATAAGAAATATATGGTTTGTAGCATTGCAGTTTGTGGCTTAGCCGCATCGAATCCCAAGTATATCTCAAAAAAAAAAAAAAAAAAAAAAAAAAAAATGTTGAGGGGACTATAGGAAGTGCTTATTATTATTCTCTTATAGCATAAAATTAACAATGATTTTAATAATAATTAACTCTATAGTTAGATTTTTTCATAAATTGTATTGAGATTTTGCAGATCGTTGTGTAATGAAAATTTTATATCGTATATTTGTTTTGCCGCAAGAAATTAGTTATTAATTGGAACTGTTACATTAGTAGAAAACTAGAAACGGTTAAACCGAAAAACTGTTTTTACAGTAGAACATACAAAATCTGAATTTCTGGCTGAAGTTATAATAGGCTGAGATAAAGTAAAAAACAATAAAAAAACGATTATATTTGAAAAGGGTTCATGTTGCGAAACACACAACTTCTTATAGAGGTATTCGGTTTTTATAAACTAACGGTGTTAGAGGCAAATAAATGTAATTATTTTGTTTCGTCTAAAGCTACCAATGCAATGTATCCTTTGTCAGCCACTATACTGCAAATAAAACCATATACAAATTGATTGTTGATCAGTTTAAAAATAACATGATATAAGTGATGAGAAGTTTTTGATCATAATAGTTATGAATACCTTAATAAATATCTGGGTAATTCATATTAATGATGTAGTGTCTGTTTTGGTACATGTGTAATCATAATGTAAGTGAAATATCGAAGAAAGCTATTTTACATTTATTATAGGGTAACGTATTTGGTGACATATTACTTTCAGAATTAAATTTTTTTAAAGCTTCTAAAAATGTTTATCGGGTTTATTTTTAAAAAAAATAGATATATACATGTGTAAGAATATAATTCGAGACATATTTAAACGAATATTTATTTTATGAAATTCGTCATATACACTGCTATCCAAAAGTTTAGATAATCACGTTTTTTAGCTGTAAAATTTAGAATTGGGATAGTAGAATTTCAAAACATCCCTATATATATTAAAGAAGTATTCTGAAATGCTATAATTGAAATAAAATAGCTTGATTTGTTATAACATTTTTTTTCATAAAATAAAATTTTGTATGGTCCCAAAAGTTTAGACACAAATACGAGATTATGCTAATTTAAAGTACATAATGACCTAATTTTGCAGTTTTATTGATGAATCATATATTTTTATATGATAAATTAAAGAAATACGATATCCGGTGAACTAAACAAATTTAATAACGATATAAGTACAATTTTACACCAAAAAGACAATATAGTACTTTAAATCTTTATTGAAATCGTATTTGCTTCAAATTTACAATTTAACATATCTAAATACGAACCGAATGAATACCAGCCCATCACCTTAAAGTTTTGCCACGAATTCATAGACTTATAGACGTTCATTGATAGATTTTCTTGATGAAAAGTGCAGTATTTCCCACATAAAATCACAAAATAGCAACAGATTATTCATTTTTGCACTTTAGTACAATGCAGAGATAGTCACCTCTTCAAAAACACACAAAAAAAAATCGGTTATTCCGAAGTAAATTCACTCTACACCATTACAAACTACCCTTGATGCTAGAGTTTTTAAGGGGAAAAACAGATGTTTTCAAAAGCATATTTTTAAATATTCGGTTAAACCGAACGTGTTTAAACAGCACTTAAGAGACCAGTTAAATTGTAACCGGTTCAAAGAAACCGTTTTTTCTCAAGAAACTTCAAATTTTAGTATGAAGAAGGAACTTTCGTAATTGTGTGGAGTGAGCTTGCGTTAAAATTTCCTACTTTTTTTTTTTCGTTTTTGAAAAGGTGACTATCTCTGCATTGTACTAAAGTGCAAAATAAAATGATATGTCGCTATTTTGTGATTTTATATGGAAAAGATTGCACTTTTCATCAAGAAAATTAGTCAATGCATGTCCCTAACTATACGAATTCGTTTCAAGACTTTAAGGTGATGAACTGGTATTCATTCGGTTCTTATTTCGATACGTTAAATTGCAAATTTGAAGCAAATGGGATCTGAATAAAGATTTAATATAGCTTAATTGTCTGTTTGGTGTAAAATTGAACCAATATCGTTATAAAATCTGCTTAGTTCACCGGATATCGTTTTTTTTTTAAAATTTATCACATAAAAAATATATAATTCAACAATAAAAATGCGTAATCAGGCAATTTTGTACTTTAAATTAGCATAATCTCGTATTTGTGTCTAAACTTTTAGGACCATACAAAATTTTATTTTATGAAACTAAAAATTGTTATAGCAAATCAAGCAATAATGTTTCAATTATAGCATTTAAAAATACGTATTTAATATATATAGGGATGTTGTTCCCATGTTCTCTAACCCAACTTTGTTAGAATTGATACCATTTTTTTTTAATTTTATTTTAGCTACAATAATTCAAAATTTCCATTTCCCCATGCTCAGTAACTTTTTAGTACATGTTCGACCACATACACTTTTTTTTTTTTTGGGGGGGGGGGGGGGGTGTTCATTTTTAGGTTCGAACCGGACCATTTCTTTTACCGACACAAGATTCAGTTTAAAGGAGACAATGTTAAGTAAACTAGAAGACATAGGGTCACATGGGGGAATTATGGGTCACTCTCTTTCCGGGGTAAATAATGGTCAAAAGTTTTAAGAATTAAAAATGGTTTTTACAAAACAAATACAGTATGTCAAGTCATCCTTATACACTATATTTTCTTATATCAAGTTCAAAAACAATGTAACTCTGCAGCAAATAATAGAAAAAAAATACTTTTTACACTACTATAAAAACATCTTCAAAAAAGAGTGTCCTTGAAAAACTTGATTTTTTTTAAAGATCCATACTGGAGAAATATATTTGAACTAACTATTTTGTGTTGGTGCTATTTTTCAATAGGAAACGGTCAAAGCTTTTCATTCCTATATAAATTTTTTCATTATTATTTTTTGAAATAGTTTTAAAGGTATACCGATTTATCCCCCAGTTACTGGGGTAATTCTTGGTCACTGGGGTAATTCTGGGTCAGTGATATTTTTTGATTTTTTTGGATTTTTTTAGCTAAGTGGTATACGTCATTTTGAGGGAAAAAATCAAATTAGGCTGCTTTCCAAATTTCATTAAAAAATTCAAATTAGAAGTTTATTAAATAAACAAATTTATTATTTATTATTATATTTTATTATATTTTATTATATATTTATTATTTATTATTTTATTATTTAAATAACAAAAAAATTTAATCTACATTGAAATAGCATGAAAATTCTATTTTTATTCAATATTTTCACTGTTGCCATTGCTTTAAACTTACGATAAACTTTATTTAAAATAAAAAATTTTGGAAGAATATTAACTTGTGCGATATAATTCAGTTTTGATTGCTGTAATAAAGTCCATTGATTTTTTTTCATCAAAATAGAGTTCTTTTGAGGGTTAATTATACATGTATGAAGAGAGTTGCTTAGAGAATTCTAACTTGGCGTAAAAAAATATGCCAAGTTTCGCTTTCATTACTTTTATGTGCTAAAACAATCGTTTTATGTGCTAAAAATGATATAATTTGGAATATTAATTTACTTTTGACATGCATTACTATAAAAAAATGGGTGACCCATATTTACCCCATGTGTGACCCATAATTGCCCAAACCCGGGGTAATTCCTGGTCCCTCAATAATTAAAATGAAAGTAATAATTAAGTTTTAGGGGTAAAGTGATTATTTAAAGAAATTCTAAATTATTTAAGCTCACTCCATGCAAAATTAAATCTTTCTATCTTTCATACTTTAGAAAAAAAAATGACCCTATAGTTGAAATAAATTCTATGCAATTTGTAAAAGATTGGTTCTCCGTTAAACTTGTGATGGTGTTGTTCTTTTTCTTTCAATGAATAATTTTTCCACGTTATGACTTTTGATAGCTAATTGCTTCTTCTGCTATAGACATAGATTCTAGGGCACTTATCTCAACTTTAATTATTAAGATAGCCTAGTAAACAACATGGTCAGCACTACTTATTTTTCTAATGTATGGAATGCAATTATTCATTTTTTTTTTTTGTGGTTTACTATATTTTCGTTGTTTTTAGTTTTCCTTACAACATTTGTTTTTTAATATATGTTTATTTTAATATTCAGCGTGTTAGCATTTTCTATTTTAAATTTTATCTAGCGTTTTTATGCAATACAGAATGTACTTAGTTTAAGTCTCAAACAACTTTATTCTTGTAAAGATGTATTTAAGTTTTCTCACTATTCATTTTCCCTGAATTTTAATTATGTGTTTATAGATATAGATACAATATCTTTATTTTCATATTGTCCGTGGATATATTTTTAAACATTATAAATAGTTCAAATAAACAGTCATATATGATGTTAAATTGTAAGCGAGAAACTGAGACATGTATGTTGGGGACAGTGCTAGCAGTTCACCTGTACTTTATTCTTAAAACATCTTTTTATGACGGTTATGTGATAGTTATATAAAGATCTTATTATTTAAGAGATTTGTAATATTCAAAACCATTACTTATTTTAAGAAATATAATCAAAAAAGTTATGGATTTGAAAAACCAAAATTGTCGTCTTGGGAAAATCATGCTTATTAATTAATCAGTGCAGTTTTGTTATAATGTGTTATACAAAGATTTTTATTATCTGTTAAAAATTAAAACAGAACAAAATTCTGTATATTCTAGAATAACCTATTTTACTTCAATCATAAAAGAAGTTCTTATAAAAGGAAAAAACATGTAGCCTACAAAATTACAGAAGATCGTTATATGAAGTCATACCTTTTAACAAAAAATACTTTCTCAAATCGGACATTTAGAACACGTATCATAACGGGTCGTCTATAAATTACAAACAGAGAAAATTCACTAAAAGCTTATAGAGAGACGGACAAAAAGCGAAAAAAATAGATCTTTCATGTCATTACTTTCCAACAAAAATTAAGAATCAGACGATTAGAATGGAATTTTAAAGGAGGGTGCTGACAAACATGCGAATGAAAATCTCCAAGATGCTGAAATCTACTTCCCATACCGTGTTAAAAATCTTTCGAATTTGAAAAAAAATATAAAAAAAAGCATGTTAAATATCACTCAAATAAAACTAAGAATTTTCATAATATTAAAAGCTATCGATTTGGATAATTATAACGTTTTGAAAAAATCATAAATTCATGTTCTTTATAGAGTAAAAAACTGCTGTCTTATTCTTCTCTGTAGTTTTAGTTCAGAACAATTATAAAACAAAAATAGTAACACTTCATATTTAATAAAAAAATACATACTTGATAGGTTTACTTGTAAAATAACAAGTAAAACGGTGAAATAAATCACTGGTAGCAAAAGTCGAGTCGAGGACACCATTCTTTTGCTTCTGTGTATCCAAGGGACGAGCAACGTTTAAATAAATCAGCGTTTAAATAAGAAATGTGTCTTTAAGAGGACAACGCATTCTGTGAAACCAGATACATGTGATGAAAAATTTAAACTAAACATAGGGAATTCCACAGCAGCTGCTATCAGCTGAGAATCGGAACACTCTATGAGCTTGGCGCAAAATACTAGGCTATATTCCAATGTCAGATACAGTTAAACGTTAAATAATAGAGACTAGCTTGTTAACGTATGCATTTGGTACAAATGTATTGATACCAAATTAAGAAAGGAATCTTCTGAGCATAATTTTAAAAATGAATTAACGACGTTTTTATAAGCTGTACTGATATTTCTATTGCCAAGGATGGCGAAAAGTCGCCTAAAATAGGGTCGTTTATTCTTTATATAGTTGTTGTTTGTCCTTCTGCTAGTAATTTCTTTTAACTCTAAGATACTGAGTCTGGCTCAATTATCAAGTAGTTGATTGAAACCCAGATTATCTATGAGGTTTCTTAGCTCTTAGGGTGAGGAATGACAAATTCTTATAAGTATTTTGATACGATGTATAAACCTCAAAAGGATGGGTAGATAAGCAATGGCAAAGTTCAAACTTGTTTTTATTCTTGGCCCTTCCATGTAACTTTTCAATTAACACCTTGACTGCCGAGATAGCAAAGGAAAATGTGCATCGATTGAGGCTGATGTGAAGCAGAAGAACATCCTGTTTTTCAAACCAGTTCGTTACGATGGAAATGAACTAACTCTTCTTCATTTTCGAAAAAGTAGAAATCTGAGTTCGAGATCGTAAAATTACAATGTTAGGTTGAATTAACGTCGCCAACTGAAGCTACACGGCAGCCAGTCATAAAAAATACGAGGAAATATTCCTGGATTTCTCCGACCAGGTAACTCATCATTTGTTACTAATTATTGAATTGAAAGTAAATAACCAGATTAGCTTCAATGATTCACTTTTTGACTATGAAATCATCATAGATTTCATAATTCGTATTTTTGGAATTTTTTTTAAATACAAAAAAAATCGACTAAATGCATTATTTTATAGCTAGATAGTTGAAAAGGGTAATTCCATGTAAAATTATCCTGTCTGTTGAGTAAGTCAACGTTTGTAAAGGTGATTATCCCTACAACTTTTAACATTAAATGAAAAAATGTGGAATAGTTGATCTGCACTCATTATAACTAAATAATGTAATGCACTTTATTTAGTTTGATTTATTTTTTTAATTTAAGAAGCTTTTAATCTCCTCCTAAATCGGGACTTACACTACAGTTACATGGAATTAGCCAATTACAAACTAGGGTAGAGTAGCACCATATAAATTCCGGCTTGTATGCTTGGTCATAGGCCCGCTTATAAGCCTTTAAAGTGAGACAAACACAGAAACTTTTATTACTATTTTTAAATCATATTTCTTACAAAAGTGTGTTGGCATCTGCATATTATGTACTTCAACGTGAGGGCATTATCTATCAATCTATTTCAAAATGACTGGCATCTCAACGTGTCAACATACCTACATATCCATGGCTGTATAAAATGTGTCGTCAATAGGTAAAAGATACACTTCGCCAAAACACAAAAACTGCATAAGATTTAAAATCTATGTATAGAAACTCATTAGTAACAACTGGGATTACTAGGTGTCAATTGAATATCATACAAAAAGGTAGGTAAAGGAGCTAGATTGTGTACTTTTTGTAAACACTGGACCATCATGTTTATCAAGTTTTCAAACGAACTAGAACTCTTAAGAACGGTTGGCGAAATAATACTACGAATTTTTTCAGAATGTGCTGTTATCGGGGAATCGAAACCATGAGACGCGCTGACGCGTCCTCAGCAGCCAACATGTTAAAGAATATTTTAGTCGAAATTTTATCTCTTAAATGGAATTGACTTATTTTATTGTTGTCAACTTTAAAATGTTCTATTTTTTTTTTAAATTTTCATTGTTTTTACTCAAAAACTAGAACTTAGCGGAAGAATTGTATGAGTATTTTTAATTATAAATCAAGGCAAACAGGACTCTAGCTAATCATCCAAGTCTGTGTTAAGCGTATCAGGTATTTTTTGTTTTAGTTTTTTGGATAGAATTATAAAAATTTGCGTAGTTGCAAGCGCATTTCCTTCTTTTTTAACATTATTGACGCATAATTGATTCGCCTTCTATGTGTAATTAATGTTCATCTTGCAACGTAAGAAGAATTTTCAGAAAGGATCCCAAACACTTTATAAGTATGAAAGTTTTTTTATATAGAATTACGAATTATTTTTTATAAAATATTTTCAGGTAAATATTCAATTTAAATAAAGGTTTTATCAAATTTATTACAATATTTACTGTATTTTAACGCATAAAGAACAACGGTATTGTAGATAAACTATTTAGCGTACGACTTATAGAAATTATATTCCAAATACAAAATTATCAAATTTAAAAAAAAAAAAAACTTTTAAGCATTATCTAACTTTGGTTTATAGATTTCAAACTTAATTTATTTCTTACGATAAGTGTTCAATTTTTTAAGCTGTATGTACTTTGTAGAAATGTTATGTTGTTCGTCATGTTATTTTCCACACTTTATTTATACGGCAAAACAGATGATGGATTTTAAAAGACCCGTCACCCACTTTACTGCCCAAACAAAAATTTTATAGAGAAGTGTGATGCGCTAAAAAAGTAATCACATCGAAACACTCTACTTTAAAACAAGAGAAAGAAATTCGCCAAACAATGCTTTAAGCAAGTTTTAATTTTATAAACTTTTAATCGGCCCCATTATGTATGTTCATTTAACTTTTTTCGACGTTTTTATTAATAGTATTTATCGTTTGCTAAATTTGTTTAAAATTCGAAGAATGATGTAATTTTTTTTACTGTAAAAATGGAAGCGAAGTTTATCATGTTCTCATTTAACTGTAAATTATTTTGAAAATTGAAAATAAACACGATTTTTAAAGCAAAAAAGAATTTTTTCTATCCTTTTTAAAATAAACATCTTTTAGTCACAATAATATTCCATTTACATTAACTTTCCTTCGAAAATTCAATTAATATTACCTATAGTTTGTTAAATTAATTGGCAGCTTGAAAAGTAAATTATTAGAAAAATTTGTGCTTTAAAATATTTTTATTGTGATATATACTGTTACAAATTTCCAAACTGATTGGTATCAGATAAATAAATATTTCTTCATGTTTTTTTATTTGTTTTTAATCAAGTTTCTCGCGCTTTTTCCAAAGTTGCAACGTTAGGAATTTTAAGTAAAATATAATTGATTTGTTATGTCATGGTAGATTAAAGTTTAGTTATTTTTGAAGGTCTATTCAACTTAATTATATTCAAAACTTTTAATGAAATTTGCCGGATAATTTACTTTAGTATGACGCGGCTTTAAATAATATTCCGTAATAGTCTTAATAATCTTATTCATTCCTCTTATGCAAAATGAAATACGTTTATTAAGAAAATAACAGAGAGCTTTTTTTTGCATAAAAAATTATTTTTTATTTTAGAAATAATGTCAAGTTAAATGGTATTGTGATAAGTTTCGCTTTCATTTGTACAGCAAAATTAGTACATTCTGACTCTTCGAAATCAAACAAATTTAGAAAACAATAAAGCTAATAAATAAATGGAATGAAAGAAAATAGTCAATTATAATTTTTAAAATTGTAAATGGAAATAATACTTATGATGTCACGCTCTCCATACTGCGATTTCATGTTTTTTTTTTCTTTGACAAAGTGTTGAAAACAGGCTATTAGAACTAGCTATGAGTCATGTTTGGCAAATTTCGTTATAAAGTGTATAAATTCGTTTATAAATTTCTTTGAATTTTATTATTTCTATCAATAATGATCAAAACATTTTAAATTGTATTTGAGTTGTTGTTAAGATTGTTAGTGCGTTCAACATGCGGATTTCCAAAAGTGCTTTGATCTAACTTGCTGAATTCCGTTTTCAGAGTTAAAGAGCATAAGTTTATTGATTATCGGCTTTTAAAAATCTATAACAAGTACTACATCATAATTTTAGTGCACTTCTCAGGGAGTAGAGGTGTGGTGATGTACAGCTTCGGGGAAAAAAAAAACGCTCTGCCCCTTGTTACTCGGCTGCTATTAAACAGGATATTTAATGCAAATTGTCATTTTTTTGGTAAAAAGCGTAAGAAATCGATGAGTGGCATACAAAATTTCCAGAGAGAAACTTTTAATGAAATTTGCTGGGTAGTTTACTTTAGTATGACGCGGCTTTAAATAATATTCCGTAATAGTCTTAATAATCTTATTCATTCCTCTTATGCAATATGAAATACGTTTATTAAGAAAATAACAGAGAGCTTTTTTTTGCATAAAAAAATATTTTTTATTTTCGAAATAATGTCAAGTTAAATGGTATTGTGATAAGTTTCGCTTTCATTTGTACAGCAAAATTAGTACATTCTGACTCTTCGAAATCAAACAAATTTAGAAAACAATAAAGCTAATAAATAAATGGAATTAAAGAAAATAGTCAATTATAATTTTTAAAATTGTAAATGGAAATAATACTTATGATGTCACGCTCTCCATACTGCGATTTCATGTTTTTTTAGCCTACTTTTCTTTTTTTTTTAATTCGAAGAATTAAAAAAAAATAAAAAAGTAGGTATTGACATGCGGTCGATGTCCGTCCGTCCGTCCGTCTGTCTGTCCGTCCGTCCGTCTGTCCGTACCCCCCTTCCAAAATCGGTTCTATCCATCCGATCTTAAAAATTCTTTTTTTGTTAGAAAGCTATGACCTCAGAGACCCGACTTTCATACTTTTTGTCCGTCTGTCTGTACGAACGGACGGACATAAATCTACTATTTGTCGACGAATTTCCCATTGAATTAGCATTGAAATTCAATTTCGAGTAATTTAAATCGCTGAATTTAACTACAAATGCTACGGAAAAAGTGATATACGTCAAAAAATTCAGCGTATCCAAATGAGAATATATTGAAAATTTCAGAAAAGAATTCGATTTCTAAGTACTTCAATTACTTAAAAAAACTTTAACATTTAATGCTCATTTAAAAAGCATAGGAAGCCATTTTATTAGAAATAAATCACCATTGCCATGGCAACAATCGCTTGAGAAACTTTAATTCTTTTAGACAATGAATTAAAATTAATTTATTTTTGCGACATCGATCAGTTTGAAATGACGTCAAATATATTTCACTTCAAGATTCTGTATGTAGGTAAGCAATGTTTTCATTCTATTCAAAAGAGAAAAATATTACATATTTATTCTTTGAAATATAATTTTTTGCAAACGATTTAAGTAATAATTATTTAATTCTCGAAATAAAATAAATGAAACTAGCTGAAATTAGCTGTTAAATGTTTAATATAGAATTAATGCTGTGTTTGGCGCCTTTTTAGCTGTTAAACACAACTGTTGTTTGGAAGCAGGTTAAGTGACATATTCTGTTACAAACCTACTTGTTTATTTACATTTATTATTTTAAGTGCATTTTGGAATAGTTTATGGGTTTTTTTCTACGAAAAATTAAATATTTATTTATAACTGCAAATAAATCATGCGGACGATAAGTAATATTTATTTTATTGGTGATAGAAAATAAATGAAAATAATGGCTTTACGAAGTTGAAATTATAGCTAGATGCTGTGGTTAGTGAAATTTATTCTTTTGTACATAAATTTAATGTAGAAACGGTTGTTGATGTCACTTACTGTAACGATCCTAGTTTTTTCAAGATAAGAATTTTAGTAAGTATTTAAGTAACAGGAAAGTAGGCTATTTTAGTTCTTTTAGAACTTCTTGTTTTCTTTGACAAAGTGTTGAAAACAGACTATTAGAACTAGATATGAGTCATGCTTGGCAAATTTCGTTATAAAGTGTATAAATTCGTTTATAAATTTCTTTGAATTTTATTATTTCTATCAATAATGATCAAAACATTTTAAATTGTATTTGAGTTGTTGTTAAGATTGTTAGTAGCGTTCAACATGCGGATTTCCAAAAGTGCTTTGATCTAACTTGCTGAATTCCGTTTTCAGAGTTAAAGAGCATAAGTTTATTAATTATCGGCTTTTAAAAATCTATAACAAGTACTACATCATAATTTTAGTGCACTTCTCAGGGAGTAGAGATGTGGTGAAGTACAGCTTCGGGAAAAAAAAAACGCTCTGCCCCTTGTTACTCGGCTGCTATTAAACAGGATATTTCCTGCAAATTGTCATTATTTTGGTAAAAAGCGTAAGAAATCGATGAGTGGCATAAAAAATTTCCAGAGAGTGTCGTCTACATATTAAAATGAGTAAGAGAGACCTTGGCTAGTTTTCCCACCAAGCTTGGCTAGTTTTCCCACCACAAGAAATCAGACATTAGAAGGCACTAAATGGATGCTGATGAAACAACCTGTTTAATGTCAACTACAAGAATTTTTGCTCAATTGGTGTTGTAATATTGTCGTTAGCGCTTTTTCTGTTCAAATCTAAATCAAACGCACTTTTATTTAACTTTATATTTTTTTATAGAAATGCGTATAGGGGAGAGCGGGGGGCAATTTGTAGTAGAGCAGTGAGGTGAGTTGGTGTAAAGTTAATTTAAAAAATAAACTTTACACCTACTCATCATACGGTTTTTAGTGATTTTCATCTAATTCTGTGCCTTCTGAAATTAAGAGATAATTAACTGTTATCTCTAAATTAGATAAATCAGTTATATATCAATGAAAAGAGTAATTAGTTGGCGATTTTGTCACGTTGTTAGTTTGAACGCTAGGCTATCAACCTTTCTTTAAACAAGCCGTCTATGCCATTTTTTTATTATTGGGGTAATGCCGCCACATCACTCAGGGGTTATGCCGCCACATGCGGCAGAATCCGTAAAATTGAAATTTCATATATTGTCCCTAAAACCTATTAGTTTTCGTTTCAGACGCCACGTATCCGAAAAAGAATAACTGAAATGTCCAAATAGATCAACGAAACTTAGACCAACAATAGACAAAAGAACTGCACAGTTAGTTGCAAATTTAAAGTTAATAAAAGTGTAACTGTATCCTGAACAATTTGCCTTTTCAGGGTTAATTAAACATATTTTGGTACCATATGTATTGCTTTATGAACCCTTTCTTTACTTAAGCGCCCCAAAACGCCCGAACAACTAAGGATTCGATAATGTTATTCCTATCAAACATTACGAGCAAAAATCATTCGTAACGAAAGGGTTAAATCATTTTCCATTATTCACAGATTATTTCCTTTGTTTGTTGATGTTGCGGCATAACCCCAGTGGTGTGGCAGCATTACCTCAGGTACCGGGGTAATCCCGCCACTGTGTCAGCCTTTAGAAAAACAATTTAATTCAGTTTCTATTAAAGATTTAAATTTTAAATAATCAACACAAGATAGGTTACGAACTGTAGTATGTTATGCTCATTACAATTTACATTAACTGCAACACAATTCTGCATGAAAATTCAATTTCCCTTAAAAGTGGCACTATTCCCCCGCTCTCCCCTACTAAAAAGTGGTTCCTTTTTCTACCTAACTTTGCATTCGTTTTCAAAATAATTTAAAACTCTACTCGTCAAGGTGGTATTAAAGTCAAAATCTGACGAAGGGGCATTTTTTCCGAAACTTCACGGGACAAGATTTCCAACAATGCATTGTATAAAAGCGTATTCCAACCTTTGTAGTTTTGATTATATTTTTATGCAGGATAATCGAAGTATCCGCACTTCAAGCGAAATGGAAGACTGGTTTAATGTACTAAGTTTTGTTCATTTGTATCATCCTGCCAATAGCCCTGACTTAAACCCCAAGGACAATGTCTGAGATCAATTGATTTGAATAATTTACTCAAATAGAGTATGGTGTCAATGGACTGTGAATAAGTTATGGAGTAGAAGGACTTAATCACTAAAAACTTAAAATTCCTTGACCAAAACTTGACCCAAAATTTCGTGTTCTCTATGAAAATCAAAATCAAGGAAGCATTAACAAAAACAAGTGGTTTTACTAATTATTAATTGAGATTGAGTGTAAAAGTTCGTAAATCAATTTCATTATGCTGATACTAAAATATCAATAAAATAAATTGTTTACAAATTTGTATAAAATGTCATTTACTGTATAGTTTATAATACAAAGCCTGTATAGTGTATGAAGTTTAAATCGATAAATATGCATTTAATATAGAATTACTGTTAAAAAACTGCCTGTTCATAATCAATTTTCACCATTGTAGGACAATTGGTCTTACTAATGTCTTATATACCTGAATCTTTGTTTCTCTGGTAAGAAAATTGAATTCAAACTGTTCAGGTAGACCATAGTTGCATCATTAGCCGTGTTAATTCTATTCTTTATTGCGGAGTTAATGTTGTTATTGTTATTTACAATTTGTCGCGGGCCGTCATGGGGAGTAAATGGTGACTTCTAATAACTATGACGTGTATTTATAGTAGCCAATACTTTGATGTGCTCTTCCAACCTTTTTTCTATAACGTGCGCTGGCAACATGAGTTGTAACTACTACCTTTGGATTCGAATAAACAACGATGTGTTCTTGGTAATTGTGTTATACTTTTCAGTCTAATTTATTATCGTAAAGTCGACATCTGGTGCCGAAACTCAATTTAAAGAAGCCAAGAAACTTAATGTGAAAAAATGAACGCCTGATTTTTTTTTTTGCCTTTCTAATACGAACTACCGCATTTCTCAAACATGGCAACTAACGACACATTGGTAAACTTGAAAAGAAGACGGACAACATTACGCGCCGCTGTGACTCGTTTGATTGCTAAGATTGAAGAAGTACCACAATGTACGAACATAGAATATGAACTACAACGTTTAGAAGAAAAAGCAGAAGAATTGAACACAGTTGACAAAGAAATACATACGTCGTTAACTGATACGGAATACGAGCAAGACATAGTTGATTGTGAAAAATACGAAGAGAACGCCAAGTTAACGATCTTCCTCGCCAAGAAGAAAATACGAGAAGGATCCGATAAGGTAATAACCGATTCCTCTACTGTTCAACTAAATAACTTACCCAATATTGTTCAAACATCAGATACTAATATGAAAGTAAAATTGCCTACGATTGTTATAAACACATTTTATGGTGACATAGAAGAATTTTCAAGCTTCTGGGAGCGCTTTCAATCATGCATTGACAGTAACAACACTCTTTCCCTTATCGACAAACACGTCTTTTTAAGAGGATTTTTAGATGGTGAAGCAAAACGTCTTGTAGATGGAATCAGTGTGATTGCTGAAACTTATGAGACAGTTAAAACTTTGCTAACTACTAAATACGGAGATAAGGATAAGATTATCCAAACTCACTTAGATACTCTAGAAAACTTACGCCCAATTCACAATTACACTCCCCAAGCTCTGAATGAAACATTTATTGAATGTAATCGACACCTACAAGCCTTGCAAGCTCTTGGCGAAAATATAGACTGTTATGGACGAATCCTGGCTCCTAAAATTCTAAAAGCTTTCCCTGAAGATGTAGTTAAGAAGTGGGTCATTCATGCCAAACGACAGTCCTTGTCAGAGGGAAACATTACGAAAATGATGGCCTTTTTGTCCGAAGAAGTGGAAGGAGCTCTGGCAGCATTGAAAATTAAAGGTGATGCAGCTATAGTACCATTTACTCCAACTTCTGCCTTCCATGTCAATACAAAACTCACTTCTGGATCAAAAAAGAAGAATTACACACCCTTCTGTGCCTTCTGTGAAACTTCTGGGCACTGGGCTCAGCAATGTGAAACCATAACTGACTATGACACTCGTATACAAAAGCTGAAGGGCTCTAATCGCTGCTTTTTGTGTACAAATCGAGGACATAGATCGTCAAATTGCCCTCGTAAAGACACTGCTCGTTGCACAAAATGCAAGAAAAAACACCATGTTTCTATTTGTTCAACTAAATCTAGCACTGTGATTCCTAATAGTGAAGTTAATCACATTAACATTCCTCAAACTAGTTTCACACATTTACAAACTGCATGTGTGTATGTTACTGGGCCCACAGGTCTTACGAAGTTGACACGATGCATCTTAGATGGAGGTAGTCAAACAAGCTTTGTTGACGCAAACCTCATTGACAGACTCAAACTCTCAGTTGTAAGCTCTGAGCAACTAAATGTGCACACATTTGAATCTCCCACTTCTACACAGGACATGCGACGGTGTGTTCGACTTTCACTCTCAAGTCTGTGGAGCAAAAACTCTGTTTCAATTACAGCTTTCGAAAGTTCCAACAGATATACTCCACACCCTGCTGCCCCTGTAGACATTGTACACTTTGCTCGAAGCCGAAAACTGACACTTGCTGATCCTCCAGGAGACTCCAACTTACCTATTGAATTGCTTATTGGTGGTGACTACTATTGGCAAATTATCACTACAGAACCCCCCATTAAGGTTACAGAATCACTCGCCATAGTACCTTCTATTTTTGGCTGGGTCCTTAATGGGTCACGAACACACCACCATCACACAAGATTCATCAGTTCACCATGTTTCTATTCAAGCTTCTTCAAACTATTTAGACAATCAAGTGCGTCACTTTTGGGAATTGGATTGCATCGGAATCACTGATACTCAAATTAAGAACAAGACTGCTCGAGATGATGAAATCATGACAGAGTTTACCAATTCCTACCAAACTGAGGATAAACGAAGAGTTGTGTCCTTACCTTGGAAACCTATTTCCTCGACATTACCTACAAACAAATCTACTGCTGAGAACAGGTTCCAATCACTCCAAAAAAGGTTGACATCAAATCAAACTTTGAAGACGCAATATGAAAAATGCATGTCCAACTATATTGAACAAGGTCATGTTGAAGTTTGCCCAACTACTAATGAAACTGAAAACACTGTATACTATCTACCACATCATGCAGTGAAGAAAACCAAGCAAGATGAGGTCAAGTGGAGAATTGTCTTTGATGCCTCATCACATGCTCCAGGAATGCCATCGTTAAACGACGCTTTAGAAGTTGGTCCCAATCTACTACCTGAAAGTGTTGGCTGTCTTCTACGATTTCGATTGCATGAATTTGCTTTCATCTGTGATGGTAAGCAAGCTTTCCTACAGTTGGTTTTGCATCCTAAGGACAGAGATGCTACGAGATTCTTTTGGTACAAGCAAAAGGAAGACCCAATAGAAGCAGCTACATTTACAGATGAAGTAACTACATACCGTTTCACAAGATTACCATTTGGACTGTCTTGCAGCCCCTTTCTGCTGAGTGCTACTGTACGAGAACTGGCCGCTAATCATTTAGATGATTTCCCTACCTCTGCAACACTTATAGATAAACACTTGTACATGGATGATTTTTTGGCTAGTCTAGAAACTGAATCACAAGTAACAGTATTGCAAAAAGAAATCAAAGGTTTAATGTCACTTATTAAACTACCAATGGAAAAATGGGCTACTAACTCTTTGAAACTTCAACACTTGCTAGAAACTAACAATGAACACTTCAAGACTACAACTACTGTTTTAGGCATTGAATGGAACACAAATACTGATACTTTGAACAATGCTTTTACAGCTTCACTCTGTACATATCTTGATAAGCCCCTTACTAAGAGATGGTTACTCCACTGTGTTGCTAGTTTGTATGATCCCTTAGGACTATTTACACCATTCACAATAATTGGAAAGATACTCTTTCAAGATACTTGGATCCTTGGAATCCAGTGGGACGAAATCTTACCGACAAACTTGGCAGCTCAATGGCATACAGTTATAGCGCAGCTAGATGACATTTGCTCCAAAGAAATTCCTCGTTTCATAGGAATTTCATCTCTTGTCTCCTTTAGTATTCATGTGTTCTGTGATGCATCTGAGCGAGCTTATGGTGCGGTTTTGTACATACTTACTACTCGTAACAATCAATCAAATGTCCATTTAGTTTGCAGCCGCAACAGACTTGCACCTATAAAGAAAGTTAGTCTTCCTCGTTTAGAACTTTTAGCTGCTCTCATTGGTACTAGACTGCTGAAATATTTTTGCAATGAAACTGGATTGTCACCATCCACTGCTACATTGTGGAGCGACTCTGAAGTCACCCTTGGTTGGATTAGAGGGAATCCCAATAGATGGAAAACATTTGTGTGTAACAGGGTAACTGAAATAATTTCCTACACAGATCCCTCACAGTGGAAACATTGCCCTGGAGAAGACAATCCAGCAGACAAACTATCAAGAGGTGTTTCACCATCTACACTGAAAGATCTCACTATCTGGTGGAATGGACCTTCTTGGCTGACTGAGCCCACAGAAGCTTGGCCAGATTCTAAACAAGACTATTCACACAATTTGGAAGTAAAGAAGAAGAAAGAAATCCAAACGTTTCATATTGCTACTTCTCACCCCGTCATAGATGCAAAAAACTACAGCTCCTACTTCAAACTGTTACGTGTGACTGCATGGATTCTGCGCTGTGTCTCAAACTGTAGATCTAATGACAAGAAAGTTGGTGAGCTTGATGCTGGAGAAATAGATGATGCAAGAAATTACTGGATACAAATGGTTCAAAAAGAGTCATTTCCGTTAGAATATGAAGCTTTAGCAGCATCCAAACCACTTCCAAAAAAGTCTAAGATTACAAAATTCAACCCTCTATTTGAAAATAAATTAATACGTATTGGTGGCCGATTACAGTTTTCAAATTTGTCAGAATCTCAGAAACATCCAATTTTGCTGGATGGAACTCATCATTTCACCAGCTTGATGATACATCAAACACACATAAAAATGCACCACCTTGGTGTCAGAATTGTACTTACTGAACTGCGTTCCGAATTTTGGATTTTACGTGGAAGACAGGCCATAAAAAAGGTCATACACAAATGTTTGCCTTGCAAGATAGTTCATGCCACCCCTGCTCTGAAAAGGAAGCCCCTTTACCTGCTGACAGGATAACTCCAACTCCACCCTTCACTGTCACAGGGATAGATTTTGCAGGACCACTAAATGTGCGTAATCGCGGACAAACAGACACTGTCTACATAGCATTGTTTACTTGCTCAACAACACGAGCTATTCACATCGAGCTTGTATCGGACCTTTCCACAGATAGTTTTCTATTAGCTTTACAACGATTTGTGAGCCGAAGAGGTTTACCACATACTATCTATACTGACAATGCCACAACCTTCCACGCAGCTAACAAAGAACTGATCCTATTGTGGCAAACTCTTACATCAGCCAAAGTACAGCAATTTTATGCACACAACGGCATAAAATGGAAGTTTATTGCCCCAAGAGCGGCTTGGTGGGGAGGCTGGTGGGAGAGGGTTATTGGATCAGTCAAAAGATGTCTCCGTAAAACACTTGGCCGTGCATTGCTGGGAGAGGAACAACTAGCCACTGTACTTATAGGAATTGAAGCCGCCTTGAACAGCAGACCTCTTACAAGCGGAGAAGATACAGAGTCCCTCGATGCCTTGACGCCTTCTCATTTTTTGATTGGCCAAAAGCTTACTCTGATTCCATCCAAGCCGAAGAGTGAAGAAAGAGCACTGACAAAACTCTACCGGCAGCAACAAGACCTGTTGGATACTTTTTGGAAGAAATGGTCTAAAGAGTATCTGCTTCAGCTACGTTCCTTTCACGAGGTAAAGAATGTTGGAAAATCCTCTAATATACGCTCTGGAGACCTTGTTTTGCTGCAGGAAGAAGTAAGACCTAGACACATGTGGAAAAGGGGACGTGTCGAAAACATAATTGAAGGACGTGATGGAAGAACACGAGCGTGTACCATCAAAGTCAGCGGTAGACACATCACAAGACCGATCCAACTGGTCATACCTCTTGAGGTAGACCAGGGTGGGGAGGATGTCGCGGGCCGTCATGGGGAGTAAATGGTGACTTCTAATAACTATGACGTGTATTTATAGTAGCCAATACTTTGATGTGCTCTTCCAACCTTTTTTCTATAACGTGCGCTGGCAACATGAGTTGTAACTACTACCTTTGGATTCGAATAAACAACGATGTGTTCTTGGTAATTGTGTTATACTTTTCAGTCTAATTTATTATCGTAAAGTCGACACAATTGTACCCAAATAACTTTTTTCATACCTCCATAAATAAATCGATTTAAGCATAGATTTTTTTATTATTATTTACTACTTTTTACTCTTCCAAGGGGCCCGGATGGCCTAGTGGTTTGGATTTCAGACTATTACGCTAGCCGTCTACGCGCTGTAAAGGGTGCGGGTAGGCTTCCCATTAACAAAATGGAACCTGACCAGTTTAAATTTGGATTTAAACTGGTCAGGTAGACCTTAGTAGCATCTATTAGCCATGTTAATTCTATTCTTAATTTCGGAGGTTATATCGTTATTAATATTTACAATTGTACCCAAATAACTTTTTTCCTACCTCCATAAAAAATCGATTTAAGCATTTAAGAAAAGATTTTTTTTTATCATCATTTACTACTTTTTACTCTTCCAAGGGGCCCGGATGGCCTAGAGGTTTGGTTTTCAGACTATTACGCTAGCAGTCTACTAGCTGTAAAGAGTACGGGTTAGATTCCCATCTTCTCCCTGGGTGTACTTAATTTCTCTATGTCAGTAAAAAAATATGCATCTATCGTACTTGACGAAGGCTTATTAGAGGGTCTCTGATCAGGCGCACAAGCCGGAATAAATATGTACCTACAAAACCCACCCACCTACGCTTCCAAACACAATTCGAGTACTTTCATTAAGGAGGGCCAGACCCACAAAATTTTACCAAAACGACCTTTCAATGATTTAATGTTTTTAAAATATGAAATCGTAGCTTTACAGAGATATCTTACATTAAGCACTGGAAGTCATCTTTATAGGTAAGAAACCACTATAATTTATTTTAAACGCTTATATTTCAAAACTAGCTTTCTCAATGTACCTATTTCTCAGCGTGTATTGGTAAATGTTTATTACAGTTATTATTGTCTGTAAAATGTCTAAAAATCGTTTCCCGTCTCTGGCGCATGCAATATATTTTGTATGTGTAATAAACAATAAATAATATGGAATACTATGTTTTTCCCACGTGATGAAAAAGGAACAATAATGAACGAAGTGATGATTTGTAGGGCTTGCAAATGAGAGTATGATTTGTAAACTTCTTTTTAAAAATTGTATTGGTTGAAATAAAAAAAATTGTCTAAAATTGTGTGGAAAATGTTAATAAATAATAACTTATATCCACCATGCCTATTCTAGAATGTTTGCAATTTTAGAGAAAAATCTCTTTCAAAATGAGAGAACTGCTAAAAAAAAGTTCTGATTAAAACCTTCAAATTTGAAATGAGTAAAAAACAAACTCACAGATATGTATAGATAAGCATTTTTAATAATCATATAGAATATAGATAAACAATATTATTAATAGGAAGTCTTTAATTGCACAAGAAAATTTTATAGTAGTTTTTCAGAAGCAATCAGGGTTTAGTCCACTGCCCGGATTTGTACCACAGAATGAGCTCCTGGTTGGCTTCAATCTTCACATCCACCGGACCTGAGGGAAAACAAGAGTGATTTTAGCTTACAATTGCTACAAGGTTTAATTGATGCGTGTCCCGTACGAACTATTTTGTTTGGGTATTTGGTTGGTGTGTAGGTGTGTTACATATAAAACCAGATAAATGCCGCATTTATTTATAAAGCTATATAATCTCTCTGAGGTTGTATTCAAATAGTTTTCGTGGTTTTCTTTCTTTCGGAAAAGCCGTCATTCCAAACTTGACGAACAGCGTGAAGTCAAGAATATAATCACTACAGATTTATTTGTATGTCCAAATGTATACCCACAATATTATAACAAACTAATCGATGACTGGATACTCACTGTCCTCCACCAGCATCGATTCCTCCGCGTTGTGTTTGCGGAGGAAGGTGAACCAGTAGAAGCCCGTCTCCACGTCGTCCTGGATGCCCATCACGGAAGAGACGAACGGCTTCCCATCGATCACGTTGTACTCCACCCTATGGAACACACAAATTACCGAAACATTATTGCATATTGTATATTAATTTTTTAAATCATATTTAAGAATATTTTAACTTAAAAAATAACACCATGTGTTTATATATATCTTGATAGTAGCAGAAAAGAAATAAAACACTTTTAAAAAAATTATTTTTTAATATGATGTTTGATCATAGTCAATATACTTAACATTTTAAATAAACATACACAGGTTTATTTCTTTGATTGAAAACTATGTCTCAGTAGTGATATTCGTCATATTATTATGTCAAATACTAAACAATTTTAAACTCGAATTTTGACTAAATTGTGTGGATAAAATAATTTTTTTTTTTCAGTTGTCATATAAATACTTAAGTTGAATGCAAAATTAAAAAGGAAATTTGTCACAAATAAGTAATAGGAGTTTCCAACGCCCTTAGACAAACTTACCATAAACACAGAAGGAATTATAGAAAAAGATCCAGGATGGACCCACGAAATAATCAAAAATCGCAAAATGTAAAACTCACTGTTGTCTCGAATCCAGTTTCTGTACAGTCTCCATGATGTTGTAAAGGGAACTGTTAGCCGGGACCTTGAGGGTCCAGGTCCTCTTGAGGTCCACATCTGTTCCAATCACCACGGAATACGTGATGCTGACTCTGCTGCCAGGAGAACTCTAAAGCTCATTCAGGGCTTCAGATTCTGTATTGACATGGAAGTAATATTAAACACTATTATGTGTTAATAAATCATAATTTTTTTTGTGTGTTTAACATAAATATGATCACTATGGATGTGACTACTTTCAAAATATTAAAATACGAAATTAAATTTGTTAACAAAAATGCCATTCACCACACCTTCGAAAAATGTTAAACATTATATATTAATAATTTCAATAAAAAAAAACTTTATAAAATACTTGGCATGTATAGTTAGTTTTTTGAGAGATATAAGTAAAATTAAGTTATAATAAAAAAAACTCCATTGGCTTGAATAGTGCCTCCATGGCTGACGACAAACGTATTAATTTTTAATTATGGTTTACAATGAGGATCATTAATTTAAAGAAACAAACGCAAGCATTGCATGAAAAAAGGCTAAACTAACTAGGTTCATGGTTTCGCTATTTTTTGTTTTGGAAAATGTAGTGTGTATTAAATACAGACACATGGGCACATTCGGAGCCTTCACATTTAAAATATACTAATTAACGTCATTTAAAATTCATATCAACATTTCAACAAACAATTCTGCGAGGCAGTCAACACAAACAGAAATTTCAGTTCGGAATGATTTTTATCTACCCGCAGAGTGTCAAGTTGACAATAAATAAAATTTAACACTAGCATCATTGAATTGATGAATTGGTGACAAAAAATAATGTTTCATTACCCCAAAGTAAATATTTTTCTCATTCTAATATAATTTTTTACCTTTGTACTTTTACAAAAAGTCAACTGCATTTTATTTTTTTCATAAAAGAGAATATTTTGAAATATTTTGGCTATTAGAAAATAATGATAATGCATTTATATTGGCCACTATCTTGCTTTTATTTAAACCATGTAGTGTGTTGTACCTTGAGATACAGTAAAGCATATTGTATCATCACATAGTGTTAAATAATTTGGACTTGCAATTTTGCTGTATAATTTAAATTATTCTTGAATTATGAAGTTTTATTTGTGTAGTTCCTTGAAAAAACAATAAAGTTTGTTTCCTGACACAAATTAGTTCAAGTGTATGACTATTGACTGAATTTTAAAGTATGTCCCAAGGTACAACATCATATTGTACCTTGGGACAGTTTATCCTCTCTACTTTAAATGAGTGGCAATTTTTTAATTTCAAGCTGTCAGAATTTAAAAAAATATATTATCGAGGAATATATTGGCGTGTTGAAATGCTGCTTTTAAATTTTTATTTTGACTATAATTATCGAAGAAAAAAAATTAAAATGTAAAAATTGTCCCAAGGTACAACACTCTCCCCTATTCTATGCAAGCTTTCTTTAACAAATGTTTTGAACACGCAACTACAGCACAGCAAGAAGTTGGCATTAAGTAGCTAACATATAAACAAGGAAAACAATGATTGTATATCGTGAAAATGGCATAGTTATTCGAAGTAACTAATTATTAAATTAAATACGACATGTGAAAGCTTACCAATAAAATAATCAAATGATTTAATTTTTTAAACTTCACCGAAGCTAATTAATATTTTTAGTTAATTTTAGGACGTCGTACAGGCGTGAATCGCCGATGTGAAACAATTTTCAAATTGTATGCAAGTATATACTTATATAAACTTATATAAAATAGCAACTTAATTTTATCTTAAGGCGTTAAAGTTCCTTAATATCCCAAAAATAACTGTCGGACTATTGCCCGTGCAGCCAAAAAATGCTCGATGATTAATAATCTGTGTAGAAGCAGTATGGAGATTTAATTTTGTCTAAATGTTTCTTTTTTATTTTGTTTTCAATAATAAAAAACGCGGTGAACAGGTCTTGAGGAGGGGGGCGCGCGCCCCCCGCGCCCCCTGGCTAGATCCGCCACTGTACGGGCAGGACATGGTATGAATCCAGGAAGGAGCCCACGGAACCGTCCTCTCTCTGGGCAGCCAGAAGGGCCCGGATGGCGGCCCGATAATCGAATTCTCTCTCTTGACTTTCAGTGGCAGCCAAGGCCTTTGTGGTAAATATGAAAGAGTGTTGTTAAAAGAGAAGAAATTTCAAGCATATTAAGGAAGTAAATTCGTTCGATAACTGGTTTAGGTACCACCTGGACTTGGTGCCTGATACAGGGTAACACGTAGTAGGTAGAAAATATTTTGGGGGGTGATCTAAAGAAAATTTGTGTATGATTTTTCGATAAATTATTAATTTTTGAATAAAAGTCAAATGCTACAGCTTAAAAATTGTAAGCAATCAATATTTAAATCGTTTTGACGAAATTGTATTTTAAAGCTTTCAATACAGATAAAGATTACAAGAGAAAAACAACTTCAATGCATATATCAAACATACCGCATTCATCAAATAGTCATCACTCTGCAGCAAGACAATGAATCAAACATTTTCAACAGTGGGCATTGTAATTCCCGAAAACTTGCGTAGATGATCAGCCCCATGACCTAACGTAAATATTTTCCTTTTCCATATAGGACTCCTTTGAAAAATAAAGAGGGGGGAAAGCTCCAAATCAGGCAACTATTCAACTACAGAGCCATGGAGATACCTGAATAACGAGGGCGGTCGTCTTGATATTGTCGACGGTACCGTTCCTGAACTGCCTCTTCTTTAGTTCCTGCGCCATGTCGAGCAAAGTCCTCTCGTCCACAGTCACTGACGGCTGGGCAGACGCGCACGCCAGCGCCAGGGTGGTCATCGCTTGGTTGTCTGCGAAGAATTGAAACATATAGAATGCATATACACTCATTAAAAAAAACTCTCTTGCAAAACAGCTGAAGTTAATTGAACAGCTGTTAGTTTGAAATGGCCTGACATGCCAATTTAGGTATACCGTCTCTGGGGGGATAAGAATACGTCCTTGTTAGGTGGTCTACCCCTAACAATGGAAAAAAAAGCAGTGTTTATTTCCCTGAAATTAATTAAGCTAAATATCAATTTTAGTTTAATTTTTAAGCATTATTTTAGAACAAAATTCAGAGAATATCTCCAAAACATTCAGCTTATTTTGTAAAGTTAATGCTTGCAAATAGATGTAGACAAACTTCTTGCATAATTTTATTTTATATCATCTTAAGTCTTCATATCTTGAAAACTGCACTTTCTCTCACGATGTTCGAATCAATATTAGTAGAGAACAAGAGGTGGTGCGTTTATACTCGGAGCTGTACGCATAAGGAGCAAGAACCCGACCTGTCCAGAAGGGTCTGTGCTGGGAGTCGAAAATGGTCGTCATCCTCTGGACGTCTCTGTCGCTCATCGGGTCGCCGGCGTTGCACAGAACGAGCAGTTCGAAGGGGCTGCCCGTTCCGTTGTTCGACTCGATGTCCGAGCGTAGTTCCGCGACCAGGTCTCGACCGTGGAAGTTCCTCGGGTCCACGCAGGCGACCATCAGCGCGGGAATGTAGAGGGAGAGGTCACGCCGCTTCAGGTGACCACCGCTGTAAAAATGGATCAGAAATAGACACGGTTAAAAAAAAATAACTGCATTTTGAATGTACAATTACTAGAATTTAATTTAACAGTGTGCTTTAAATTTAAGGCAGACTCATTTAGAGTAACAAGGTATCTTGTCATCTAATGTCGGATTTATTCTTACACTGCTCACAACAATTAAGGGAACTCATTGTTTAAACCCTTTCACACCCAATGATTCCATTTGGAATCCTCAGCTTGCAACTTTTTTACCGCTTGCACTCATGTAACGTTTGGCGGAAGAATAATGTATTTTGAAGAATTAAATAATGTTTGTTTTAATTAATTAAATAAAAATATGAAAAACATGGTAAAATAAACTTTACTCTGAAACCGTTTTAAAAAATAAATTTACACTAAATTCTTTAAGCATGTATTATTTAGGTGTTTAAAAATTGATTTTTTTTTATTTTTAACAAATAAAGTTTGAAAAAGCATTGTTATAAATCATTCAAAAATTATGATTTTAGTTATTTTCCCCTTAAAATTTAGTTTATAAAATTAAGATTTTCCCAAGTTTTTTACCGTTTCATTCTGGTTGTATAATGAATCTATTTCACAAATTTTAGATTTAAAGAATAAAAAATAACCTAATTCAAATTGTAAGGTGTTGTTTGGCAACTTCTTGTAATAGTTTTTTATTAGAAGAGAAATTTTGGTCATTTGGTATAAAAATTTTGACTTATAAACTTTTTGACTCACCTACCTGTTACTATTCGTCTCAGTTGGATGTCATCCCCAGACATTTTTTTGTCGATGCAAAAGATTACTAGGCATGACATCCAACAAATACGAACGGAAACAGGACGGCCGGGCAGAAATGTTCTTCTGATATTCGGGTAATCAAGGGGGCCCGGATGGCCGAGTTGTTAGCATCGCAGGTCACCAGTCTACGTGCTGTAACGGGAGCGGGTTCGATTCCCGCCTCCGCCCTGGGTGAACTTACTTTCTCTGTGACTGTAAAAACTCTTTCTGCGTCTGTCTTTCTTGACGAAGGCTTATAAGTGGCTTGGTGAGCAAGCATACAAGCCGGAATATACATGTACCTCCCTACCCTCGGGTAATCAACACCATTTCGGATATTGTAGTTTAACTGTACTTGTTAGAAAAATATTTGATGATTATGTTATATGAAATAAAACATCTAGCGATTTGGAACACTTTATTTATTTATTTATTTATTATTATTTATTTATTTATTTATTTATTTATTTATTTATTTATTTATTTATTTATTTATTTATTTATTTATTTATTTATTTATTTATTTATTTATTTATTTATTTATTTATTTATTTATTTATTTGTTTGTTTGTTTGTTTATTATTATTATTATTATTATTACTATTATTACTATTATTATTATTATTATTATTATTATTATTATTATTATTATTATTATTATTATTATTATTATTATTATTATTATTATTATTATTATTATTTTGTGTTCAGTTGGAGCTACAGAAATCGGTAAATGTTACCGAAAAGAAGCACCATCTCCGGTTTTTACAAAATATTTTACAAATTCCATTCAAAAATGTTGCACTTAAACCTTTTCTTACCCCTGCAACTTAGAAAGAAGTTGAATAGTGAGTTCGTATTTCATCTCGTCAATTGTCCTGTTCCCTGATTGGAAATTTTCCTGATCAGCGAGAAACAGGGACACTGCGATCCTGGGCAGCTGATGACCCCACTTTTTGGTTTGAGTTCCTTTTCTCCGCAGACCCATGAACCAATTGACAAGTTTTTTCTTTGCCAATCTGACTTCGTCATTCAAAACCTCTCTTGGCGATCTCGTGACAATGGTAGGTGGAATTGTTGTTAGTGGTGCAATTTCTATAGAGAAGACAATATAAATATTACTTATCAAATATGCATCAATAAGTTCGAAGTAATAACAATAAAATAAAATACTTGGGATAAGTATCTTGCGTGTTAGAGAGAAATAAATTAGCAAATCCTCGATCAAAGTCGTTGAAATAATGTTGTAGACTCAAATATAATAATAAAAGTACTTTAATATTATATACAAAACGTATATAGTGTCTGACATACTAATATTATTTCACTATATCAATTTCTGATACACTAATATTATATCAATATTATTTAAACTTTGGTAATTTTTGCAGTTGTAGATTTTTTTAGTACGAGATTCGAAATATTTTATAAAGTGTCCAACTCTAAGATCCAAATGCTTCTGATGTAGGTAAACTTTGTTTTAAAATGTAACTCTAAACTTGGAAAGCATAACTACAACCTGCTTCAAATTTCACTAGATTTTCAATTTCACTTCTTAGTAATTAATCTGATATTTTTGGGTTTATAAATGTATGTATTTAGTTTTGCACCGTTATATTTACATTAAGTTTTTTGAGTATTCTAACAACTGTTCACTCATTTCGCATGGCATCTTAAGTTTTTTATTTTTTTATTTTCAAACTCAATTACACTTTGCAATGTTCCTTACTTTTTATATCTTGTTGATATTAAAGAATTTTTGTCTGACAACTCAGGCGACCGATTAATAAGATGTTTTCAAAAATATAAAAAAAAAATTGCAAATATTCAAAACCTTTCTACTTCCTCTAAATAAAATAAAGTATGATAGATAGAGCCCATATGCCTCGCAATACCTCGATGTTAAATTTCATTTAGTTAAAAAAAATGCGACTGGGTATCACACATGTAAACGTTCTTTAGTAATTCATTTTTAGGAGTAATTTTTTTCGTTCTTTAGTAATTTTTAGGAGTTAGTTCTAATATGCGTGTTAACTTGACAAACAAAAGAGTACTCACCAATGAATGAGTATTCTGCAGAGAACCCGCTATAAGAAACACTACTGTCCGACCGAAACTCCACTCGCATCTGCCTTCCCTCGAAAGTGACGTTGGGTGGCAGTCTATATCCGCAGATCCTCCCCATACTCTTCCAATCCTCTTCCAGAGACACCTTAGTATGAACTTCCACATTGTCAACGCAACCTGCACTCTAAGAAATATAATGCAGGATCAGATTTTGTAATTTGAAGAAGAGTATGGCTTCGATTTGTTAGCTCTTTTCCCTCATGTATGAGAATAGTTAGTTGTATGAAACTAAATTGAAAGGCAAACGTCATTTTGTTATTGAAATATCAATTATTTAACAACAATATGACATTTTCCTTTTAAATAACTTTTATTTATTTAAATTTAAAAAGGCCCTTACATATTCTTAAGATATATTCAGAAGCACACTGTCAAAACTGTATCAATTAATTAGAATTTAATCCAACTAGATTTTCCATTGAATTTGTTTATTTCGTAATATAAAATACGTATTTTCAAGTATGAATAACTATGTAAATTGGATTATTTTTCATTCACTAATTTTCCGTCTCACAGTAATGGGGAGGGCATCAGGAGGCTACTTGTTATCATATTAACGACAGATTTTCATTGTTGAAAAATACTACAACTAAACTGTTTAAAATCTATAATAAAACTCTTATACTCAAGCAAAGTTATAAATACAAAAGCCCTCGCCAGATAAGACGGTTAAAAATGCCCCCACTCCAATCGGGCTAATTTTTTTTCTGAAAATACCTCATAGTATGGACAATTTTTCAGCCAAGTTTCAGCTCTAAAATATGACGCATTTTTGATTAAAAAATAAAAGTTTTTTTTTCTTTTTAAATTGATTATTTCCTGAATATATTTGATAAATCCAAAAAACTGCTTATGAGTTTTTAGATATCATTGAGTAGTATTCTTAGAAAAATCCGCACCTAAATCTGATTGAGCGATCATTAGTAAAAATGCGATTTTATTTTTCAAAAAAAAAAAATAATAATAATAATTCATGCAAAAATCGCTTGGTACACCTTAGGTTTTTGTCTTTACATGTTCCTCTATTATCAATCTATAATATACATTTTTTTCAGTTTTTTTAAAATATTGGATGATAGCTAAAAAAATATTTCTTAAAGCTTTATTTTTTGCTCTAAAATCCATAGATTTAGAAATAGCATGCCCATCGATTGCGCAATCCCGTACAACGCAATGAAGCGTGATGAATCCACATTTCGTCGTTTTCGCAATGCATCACAGGATACTGGTTCACAAAAATGGTTTTTCCGAAGAGTTTCATACAATAAAAACTGCATTTTTAACTTGCATCTTTTATGAATATATACCTCATGCCTTACAGAAATTATCAATACACATGCAGCCATAAAATTATGCTAGCGAAACTTGTAAAAAGTTTTAATTATTGAATATTGAATATATATTTTTAATTAGTCGATTTATCTCATGGTGCCATCTGGTGGCGTATGGCAAGCCATGTGTAAGAGCTTGCGAACTGCCTAACGGGATACTGGTTAAGGCAGCTCATCACCCCCAGACCCGGTCCTCCTTCGACCGGGCTTGCTAATGGTAAGTCTATGGGGGAAAAATGGTTTTTGTTCCAAAAAAAAGCAAAGAAATTATAGGAATATTTTGATGCGTTTTTTTTTTTTTAATTCATAAAAATCCAATAAAGTAGTGGTGTATAAGGTTATTTTTTTTAAAAAAGTTATTTCCTTTTTTTTAATCTAAATTTTTTTCTATTAAAAAAAGGCAAGTAACGTTTTTAAAAAAAATAACCTTATACAGCACTGCTTTATTGGATTTTTATGAATTAAAAAAAAACGCATCAAAATATTCCTATAATTTCTTTGCTTTTTTTTTGGAACAAAAACCATTTTTCCTCCATAGACTTACCATTAGCAAGCCCGGTCGAAGGAGGACCGGGTCTGGGGGTGATGAGCAGCCTTAACAAATGGCTTCACTTTTCCCCCTAGGGGCAGATCTGCTACTTTCTAAATATATGCTAAAATCCTTTAGTCCGAAAGAAATTCTCCCAGATTGAATTTCCCCGCCTCTGTTAGGAGTGCCATCTGCCGAGTAAGTAGTGCGAAAAGTCAGGTTTTAAGAATATTTTTTTTTTTTTTTAAACTATTGTCCAATAATTTTAAAAATCTGAAAAATATATATATTATAGATTGATAATAGAGGAATATGTAGAGACAAAATCCTAAGGTGTACCAAACGATTTTGGCATGAAATTTTTTCTTTGAAAAATAAAATTGCATTTTTAACAATGATCGCTCTATCAGATTTATGAGCGGATTTTTCTGAGAATACTACTCAATGATATCTAAAAACTCATGAGTAGTTTTTTGGATTTATCAAATATATTCAGGGAAAAATCAATTTAAAAAGAAAAAAACTTTAATTTTTTACTTAAAACTGCGTCATATTTTTGAGCTGAAACTTAGCTGAGTAGTTAGTTGTCCATTCTATGAGGTATTTTCAGAAAAAAAATTAGCCCGATTGGAATGGGGGCAATTTTCACCGTCTTATCTGGCGAGGGCCTTTGAGGTTTTTTCTTCTGGTGAATGCTAATTTTATGTGATCCATTTTTTAAACTTTTACGTAGTATTAAAATAATAATAATTTTTTGTTATTATCATAGCCAGCACACATTTTAATGCTATTTCTTATATTTCAAATATCGTTACAATGTATTAAGAAAACCAAATTCTTAAGTTATACCTACACACTAGACGAGACCGAAAATAACCAAATAAGGCATTTTTTGTTTTAAAGTCAATCAGATTCTGCAATTCTTCCTCTTTTAAAATAATGTAAAGTTTGTTATATTATTATTTCTTACTAATAAAAAGTTACAGAGGTTTTTCTAATCTTTCAAATCATGAAAGTTAGCTATTTTAACCTTTCAACTCAATTTTCTCAAAACTATTCAATTTACTATTTTCATGTGTTACTTTGCTTAAACAATGATAACTTAAGTTAAAATTAACATTTGTCAAAATATTTGTTTATGGAATAAGTTTGGGGGGGGGGGGGGGAGGAGGGGGGCGTGAACCTCAAAAAAGATTTTTTAAATTAGTTTTATAATGCATGTCGAAGTTATTTTTTCTCAACAAATTGGATTTTTAATAGAATTAATAATTGTAACTAATTCATTAATTATGTAATTAATTAATTTTTATTTTCTAGTGGGCTTCAAAAGCAATGTGATTGGTATTGGACGAGTAGGTTTTCTGATTTTTATATTGGCTAGTCATCTTGAGATCTTGCCGAGCCAACGGTAATTTCAAAAAAGCGAAACGCTCTATTTTACTTATTGCCAAATGTATAATGTTGTGGGAAATCTCTGTGTCACCTGGAAACTTAGAATCAAAGTAAAATTGTCCATACTTCATTAAATATAGACTCACATTATGTTCGACTACGAAGTCCGTGAAACTGATCGTGAAGAGGGCTTTCCGGGGCGCCACGATATCCCAGATGCAATGTGCGTTGTTAGGGTAATCACTCGGGTAATAGGGGCTGTTGATCGTGCCCCGATCTCCATCCAGCACGCCCCCGCAGGCATCTGTGAGAGGAGAAAGCTGGATTGTAAACTGTGTTGTAAACTCAAAGATTGAAAAAAAAACGCCTTTAAGAAATATATGGTTCGTTTCTTGCTTATTGTGTTTTAACCGCATCGTATCCCAAGTAAATAGTTCAAGAGAAACTAAATTTAGAGTATTTGATTATACAACAGTGCTTATTTCGAATAAAAAAAGTTTTAAAGGTTTTTAATAATAATTCAGTCTATTGTCAGAATTTTTCATAAATTGCATTGATATTTTGCAGATTGTATGTTAATAAACCTTTAAATCGTATATATTTGTTCTCCCGCAAGAAAATAGTCTTTAATTGAAACTGTTACATGTGTGGAAAACTAGAAACAGTTAAACCGAAAAACTGTCTCTAGTTTCGGAGGAACAAACAAAATCTGGATTTTTGACTCAAGAGATTGAAGTAAAAAAAAACAATCTTTAAAGATAACGATTATATTTGAAAAGGTTTCATGCTGCAAAACACACAACTTCTTCTAGAGGTATTCCTTTTTCGGAAACTAACGGTGTTTGAGGCAAATAAATAGAATTATTTAGTTCCTTTTAGCGCTACCAAAGCCGTGCAACAGTATCCTTTTCCAGCCACTATACTGCTAATAATTCAATATACAAATTGATACTAGATTAATTTTATAATAATACATAATAATTTTATAATAATATATTATAATTTTATAATAATACCCTACTAAATTGCTGGGTAATTCATATTTATGATTTAGTTTCTGTTTTGGTACATAGCATCATAATGTGGGTGAATTATCGGAGACAACTATTTTACACTTAGTAGGGTGATGTATTTGGTGACATTTTACTCTTAGTAATAAAAAATTTTAAGGTTTTTAAAAGTGTCTTTCTGTTTCATTTCGAAAAATTAGATGGATGCATGTGTTAGAATAAAAGTAGAACCTCTTATCTTTCTTTTAAGTCCGATGTTGAATGACATATGTAAGCATTATTTTAAAATTGTTATTTTAAGTAATTTCCTTCAGTTTTTTTACACAAGGAACGTTGATGATTGTCTTGCCTTAATGAACAGAAAATTTTCTGGGATGATTTATATCGATTATTTATTTCATTGAGCACAATATTCATATTTCCCTTGAAGTAGAAAACAATAAACAGCTAGCGTCCTTGAAATCCTTACCAACTGGAAAACTTTTCGCTACCCTCCCCCTACACATTATTTCAATTCATATTATCCCAACCCAACTAAATATTTGAAGTGCCCCTAGGCTCATTTATTTTGCATTTTAAAAAAGGCAATTGGTCCATCCAAATCTCCTAACATCTGTATACTTTAAAAGATCGTTTAACTTTTCTTATGCGTTTGATAAAGTATTTTTTTAATTCTTATTCATAACGCAGAGGGTTTTGTAAATTGGTTATGCTACACTTGCCATTTTTTTTTACAAAATGGCACTGAAATAGTTTACATCATAAAGGAATTCAATATCTGCAGTAAACTTAAGCGAAAAACAATACAAATTGTCAAACTGAAACAGTGAAATCAAGTGGGGATTTTCTCAAAACTCTCTTTTGCAAACGGAAATTGTGAAAAAAACATATTTACAATTCACGAAAGAGTGAAATTTATTACGATCAAACTGTTATTTATTGCAGTTATTCATTATCAACAACATCAAAAAACTTAAAAAGGAAATTTAAATATATTTAATCTTTTAAATAATATCTATATATTTTTTTTATTATAAATACCGTCTGCAGTATATTTATTGAAAAAAAAAGACAATACTACTGTATCGAAATAAAAAAATAAATCGGTGTCTGGTGCACTTTTGGACTACAGTAAATTTTGTTGTGAAATGAAAAATATGTTCTAGGGAGAGGGGACACCGAATATTGCCCCTGAATTTTATTTATGTGTTTTTAGATACACTCGCTTTATATCTATATAGTGGGTGGATGGAATATAAACCTTAGAAATAGTTCAAAATAAACAATCATATATGATATTACAATGTTAGTGTGAAACTGAGATACGCATGCTAGAGACAGTGCCAGCATTTCAGATGTACTTTATTAGTAAAAGTATATTTTTATGACAGTAATTTGAAAGTTATACAAATGATTTTTAATACTTGTGACTTTTTAAATTTTTTAAAACTAATATTTTTTTACAAAAATATATTATAATACAAGATTATATAAGATATTATTTAGGGTAATTATTTGAATCACAATCTTGTCGTTTTGAGAAAAGCCTGCTTATACGAGGTACAGTTTTAATATAAGTTGTTATATGTACATAGGTTTTTACTATTTGTTAAAATTTAAAATAAAACAAGGTCCTGTGTATTTTAGAATAACATATTCTACTTTAATCATAACTGAATTTGTTCTAGTAAGGATACACAGATAGACCTAAAAACCACAAAATATAATGAAGTCATTCTTATGATCTATAAAGTCATACCATTTAACAAAAAATAATTTGTTAAAATCTGACTTTTAGACCAGATTTTACAACAGGACATCATGAAAGGACAGATAGAGAAAAGGCACTAAACGCGAATAGAGAGACGCACAAAAAAAAACGAAAAAAAAATATATATTTTCTTGTCATAGCTTTGCAACAAAAATTTAGAATCAGATGATTGGAACGGAATTTAAAAGGTGCGGACAGACAGGCATATGAGAATCTCGACGAAGTTAATACCTACTTTCCTCCTAAAAAAATTTAAATAGAAGCAAGCTTAATATCATAAAACTAAGTAATTTCATAGAAGCTATTGATTTGGAACAAAAAAAAATACGAATGCACGTTCTTAACGGCAAACCTCTGCAGTCTTAGATTACTTCCATAACAATTATTGAGAAAAAATAATAATACCTCATATAAAATAAAAATAATACATACTTGTCAGGTTTACTTGTAGAATAGCAAGTAAACCGGTGAAATAAATCACTGGTAACCAAATTCGAGTCGAGGACACCATTCTTTTGCTTCTGTGTATCCAAGGGACGAGCAGAGTTTAAATAAGAAATGTATTTCAAGAGGGCAACGCATTTTATGAAACCACAAGACATGTGATAAAAATTTAGACTAAACATTGGAAATTCCACAACAGCGGCAATCAGATGACTATCGAAACACTCTGTGAGCTTGGCGCAAAATATTAGGATATATTCCAATGCCAGATAAAGTTAAACGTTAAATAATTGAGACCGGCTTGTTTACATATGCATTTTGTACAAAGTAACCATATTTAAAAAGGAATCTTCTGAGCATAACTTTAAAAATGAATGAACGGAATTTTTATAAGCTGTACCGATATTTCTAATGCCAAGGATGGCGAAAAGTCGCCTAAAATAGGGTCGTTTATTCCTTATATAGTTGTTGTTTGTCCTTCTGCTAGTAATTTCTTTTAACTCTAAGATACTGAGTCTGGTTCCAATTATCAAGTAGTTGATTGAAACCCAGTTTATCTATGAGGTTTATTCTTAGCTCTTAAAGTGAAGAATGACAAATTCTTATGAATATTTTGATACCATGTATCAACTTCTAAAGGACGGGTAGATAAGCATTGGCAAAGTTCAAACTTGTTTTTATTGTTGTCACTTAGATGTAACTTTTCAATTAAAACGTTGGGTGCGCGATAGCGATGGAAAATGTGCATCGATTGAGGCTGATGTGAAGTAGAAGAACATCCTAATTTTAAAACCAGTTCGTTACGATGGAAATGAACTAACTCTTCTTCATTTTCGAAAAAGTAAAAAATCGAAGTTCGAGATCGTAAAACTACACGGCAGCTAGTCATAAAAAATAATAGGGAATGTTCCTGGATCTCTCCGACCAAAGTAACTCATCATTTTTTAATAATTATTGAAATAAGGGCCAATAACCAGATTTGCTTCAAAGATTCACTTTTTGACTATGAAATCATCAATAAATTTTCATAATTCATTTTTTGGGGATTTTTTTAATGCAAAAAAAAAACATAAATGGACTAAATGCATTCCTTTATACAGTGGTGGAAATTGATTTATGAACTGACAGTTTTTTTACAGTATTTCTTTATTAAATGCATTTTTATCGATTTAAATTTTATATACTATACAGGCTTTGCATTATAAACTATACACGTAAATAAAATTTTATATAAATTCGTAAACAATTTATTTTGTTGACATTTTAGTTTTAGCATAGGGAAATTGATTTATGAACTTTTGCATTCAATCTCAATTAATAATTGCTAAAACTATTTTTTGTCGCTAATGCTTCCTTGATTTTGTTTTTCATAGACAACACAAAACTTTGGGTCAAGTTTTGGTCAAGCAATTTGCAGTTTTTAATGATTAAGTTCTTCTATTCCATAACTGATGCACACTTCATTAAAACCATACTCCATTTGAGTAAATTATTCAAACCAATTGATCTCAGACATTATTCTTGGGGTTTAAGTCATGGCTATTGGCAGGATGATCTAAATGAACAACACTTAGTTCATTTAACCAGTCTTTAATTTCGTTTGAAATGTGGATACTTGCATGATCATGCATAAAAAACTAATCAAAAGCATAGTTTTGCAACGCAAAAAGGAATTGAAGAATTTTCTAGAACTAATCTGCAATAAAGTGATGTTTGTCAGCAATTCAGAAACATAACCTTGTTTCTTCAATCATAAGATATCGGGGCCCAAACCATCAAACTTCCACCACTAACATTTCTGCTGAAGACAGATCTTGGTTATTTCCGAAGATCCTTTCAATAACATTTTAAACCATCACGTCCATCCAAATTGAACCATTTTTCATCAGCAAATGCCACTTTTTTCCCATTTCCCTCGCTCCACCCCCACCCAATCCATTTTCATGTAGTTACGACTATATTTTAATAGCCTGTTCTTATGGTGAAGAGTAAGCTTTGGACCAGCCTTCATTTCGGAACATTTCAAGTTCGACGACGATATCAATATTTGTCCTACTCTTCTGGCAGTTACAGGAAGTGATTGTTCATAACAAATTCGCCCTGTAATGCACAAGTGCTGACACAAATGGTAACTTTTTGGGATACCAGTCCAATAATCCTGTTTTTGTCCCTCGTCCCACGAGGGTTACACCTTTTTTAATGATGGTTTTTGCCGAAGTCAGAATGATTCTTCAAATATTTATGAATTATATTTATTGATCTTTTAATTAATATGCTTATTTCTCTTACAGATTTGTTACAATATTATATAAGGGTCATTTTTAACCATTTTGGTTTCAGGCAGTCCCACAAGCTTTCCTATTTAGTAAAATGGGAATAAAACAGATAAATTTCAACAAATTTGGCCATAATCTTATTTATAAACACTGATAGTAAGCTCCCCTGAAGTTCAAATGAAGAACTAGTTCAAATATTTGGTACCTGGGTTCAAAATAAATTTGAGTTCATAAATCAATTTCCACCGTTTGACATGCTTAAAAACTAAAATTAGATATATTTTTATTTAATATCATTTTTTGAAAAAAATTATGTGTGAAATTCCTTTATTGTGCTCTGAATATCCAACACACAAAATTTGAATTTTTAGCACTTAATACAAAGCGATATCTGCTGAAAAGAATGTTAGTTCATAAATCAATTTCCACCACTGTAGCTAGACTGTTGAATAGGGTAATTCCATGTAAAATTATCCTTCTGTAGTGTAAGTCCACGCGTGTAAAAGTGATTAGCCCTACAACTTTTAACATTAAATGAAAAATTGTGGAAAAGTTGATATACACTCATTATAACTAATAATCATTATAACTGTATATTCATTATAAATGTAATGCACTTTATTTAATTTGATTTATTTTTAAATTTAATAAGCTGTTAATCTCCTCCTAAATCGTGATTTACACTACAGTTACATGGGATTAGCCAATAACAAACTAGGGTAGGGTAGGAACATATAAATTCCGGCTTGTATGCTTGGTCAGAGACCCGCTTATATAAGCCTTTAAAGTGAGACAGACACATAAACTTTTATTACTATTTTTAAATCATATTTCTTTCAAAAGTATGTTGGGATCTGCATATTATGTACTCCAACGTGAGGGCATTATCTATCAATCTAACTCAAAGTGACTGGCATTCAACGTGTCAACATCCTTACATAATTATGGGGTTGTCAAATTTGTCGTCAATAGGTGAAAGATACACTTCGCAATAACACAAAAACTGCATAAGCTTTACAATCTATGTATGTAAATTCATTAGTAACAACTGGGATTACTAGGCGTCAATTAAATATCATACAAAGAGGTAGGTAAATGAGCTAGATTGTGTACTTTGTGTAAACACTGGACCATCATGTTTATCAAGTTTTCAAACGAACTAGAACTCTTAATAACGGTTGGCGAAATAATACTGCGAATTTTTTCAGAATGTGCTGTTATCGGGGATTGGAAACCATGAGACGCGCTGACGCGTCCTCAGCAGTCAACGTGTTAAAGAATATTTTAGTCGAAATTTTATCTCTTAAATGGAATTGACTTATTTTATTGTTGTCAACTTTAAAATGTTCTATTTTTTTAAATTTTCATTGTTTCTACTCAAAAACTAGAACTTAACGACAGAAGTTTATGAGTATTTTTAATTATAAATCAAGACAAACAGGACTCTAGCTAATCATACAAGTCAGTGTTAAGCGTATCAGATTTTATTTTATTATTATCTTTTTTTATAGTTTTTCTGATTGAATTGTAAAAATGTGCGTAGTTGAAAGCGCATTTCCTTCTTTTTATACATTATTGAACCATAATTGATTCGCCTTCTATTCAAAATTAATGTTCAGCTTCCAACTGAAGAATTTTCGGAAAGGATCCCAAACACATTATAAGTAAGAAAGGTTTTTTTATTTAGAATTACGAATTATTTTTTATAAAATATTTCGAAATAAATATTCAATTTAAATTAAGGTTTTATAAAATTTATTACAATATTTATTTTATTTTAAAGAATAAAGAACAACGGTAATGTCGATAAACTATTTAGCCGTATGAAATATATAAATTTTATTCCAATTACACAAGTATCAAATTGAAAAAAACTATTAAGCATTCTCTAACATTGGATTAGGGATTTAAAACTTAATTATTTTCTTACGATAAGTGTTCAATTTTTTAAGCTGTATGTACTTTGTAGAAATGTTATGTTGTTCGTCATGTTAGCTGCCACACTACATTCATACGGCAAAACAGATGAAGGATTTTTAAAGACCCCTCACCCAATTTTACTGCCCAAACAAGAATTTTATAGAGAAGTGTGATGCGCTAAAAAGTAATCACATCGAAACTAAAAGTGATAGAAATTCCCCTAAAAAATTTATTTTAAAATTTCTCAATTATTAAAAAGACCCACAAAAACATGTAAAGTATATGTTCAATCTTAGTAAAACCATCATTGCCGCTAAAAAAAATCGCAAGAAAAACTATATTATTATTTAATAAAATTGTAAGGGAAATTTATTTGTGTGATGTAAATTCCTTCAGAATGATTTCTTAATATATATCACAATAACATTATTTTGTGGCTCGAATTTTAGAATTAAAAAAAAAGGAGGTTTGTGACAGAATCCGCCTAATAAGCTACTTAAGCACGACATTTGAACTTAACAGGAAACACTCTATTTCAAAACAAGAGAAAGAAATTCGCCAAACAATGCTTTAAGCAAGTTCTAATTTTATAAACTTTTAAACGGCCCCATTATGTATGTTCATTTAACTTTTTTCGCCGCTTTTATTAATAGTATTTATCGTTTGCTAAATTTGTTTAAAATTCGAAGAATGATATAATTTTTTTACTGTAAAAATGGAAGCTTATCATGTTCTTATTTAACTGTAAATTATTTTGAAAATTGAAAATAAACACGATTTTTAAAGGAAAAAAGAATTTTTTCTATCCTATTTAAAATAAACATCTTTTAGTCACAATAATATTCCATTTACATTAACTTTCTTTCGAAAATTCAATTAATATTACCTATAGTGTGTTAAATTAATTGGCAGTTTGAATAGTAAATTATTAGAAAAATTTGCGCTTTAAAATATTTTTATTGTGATATATACTGTTGCAAATTTCCAAACTGATTTGTATCAGATAAATAAATATTTCTTCAAGTTTTTTTTTGTTTGTTTTTAATCAAGTTTATCGTGCTTTTGGCAAAGATGCAACATTAGGAATATTGAAAAAATATAATTGTGTTGTTATTTCATGGTAGATTAAATTTTAGTTAGTTTTAAAGGTACTTCTATTTAAAGCTTTTAATGAAATTTACCGGGTGTTTTACTTTTGTATGACGCGGCTTTAAATAATATTCCGTAATAGTCCTAATCATCTTATTCTTTCCTCTTATGCAATCTAAAAGACGTTTATTAAGAAAATAACATAGAGCTTTTTTTAATAAAAAATTATTTTTTATTTTCGAAATAATGTAAAGTTAAATGGTTTTGGTTATAAGTTTCGTTTTCATTTGTACAGCAAAAATAGAACATTCTGACTATTTGAACTTCAAACAAATTTAGAAAACAATAAAGCTAATAAATAAATGTTATTAATGAAAATAGTCAGTTGTACGGTTTATAATTGTAAATGGGAATATTTCTTAAGATGACACGCGCGCTCTCCATACTGCGATTTCATTGGTTGTTTTGTTTTCTTTGACAAAGTGTTGAAACAAGACCATTAGAGCTAACTATCAGACGGAACGGTCGTTCCGCCCGCCAATCTCAAAATGACGCCAAGGGCTAAACGGCAGTTATGTATATATACAGAAAACATTTCGCTATGTAAACAGCGAAATTGATTTTATTTTCTACCAGGCAAACTAAACTTCGTAGAACAATAAAAAAAAATACAGTAAAGAGTTTTCGTAGATTACTTTAAGATAAAAAAAAATTGGTTATTCTAGAGTCAAAAACAGCGGAGAAAAAAAATATGGAAATTTTCGAAAATGAAATCTTTCGAGCAGTTTTAGTCAAATTTTGACCTAATTTTTGAAGTGACCTACAGCCTTTACAAGTCCATGAATCGGGAAGCGGTTTTTACTAAACGATTGTGAATGCCGCAATTCAGCCTCTTTCATAGGTTTGAAGTTTCAAAAATAACTTTTTCTATTTGTAATTAATTAAAATCTGTATTACCTTTGGCTGTATGAATGCGCGATAAACAAGCCTTCCTAGCGGCCAAGTACCTCCGAAAACGAGCCAAGGTTTACTATATTTTCATTGTTGAGCCGCATAACAGCGCTGTTAACTATTAAGTTATTATAACAGCTTCTAAAATATATGATTAATCTAATATCTGAATAGACAGATTGAAAAAAAATTCTAATTAATAAACGGAATGCTTCATTTAAACTTTTTGGCGTTTTTATTTAGAAAACTTATGAATAACTCGAGTTAATTGATAGATCGATTGACTAGAAATGTAAACAATCATATTTGCCTATTTAGTTGCCATATTCCGTTACCAATACCATTCAAAAATAGTTTTGTTGGGTTTTTTTTTCATAAAAAGTGAGAAATATATTTTAAGCCTAAAAATTATTGAGGAATATTTAATTATGTCGAAGTAATCTTTGCTTATTTTTTTATGAAAAGAAATGGGTTTTTTTTCTAAAATTTACTGAGGAATATTTTATTATGCCAAAGTAATATTTTATAATTAAAGTTGCATTTTTTAACATGAGCTGTTACTAAATGTTTGTATTATAATACATAACCGTAATCTAAGAATTGTATTTGGTTATTGTTTTTCTTAAATATTCAAGATACTTTTTAGTTTGATATAAGAAAATTGAAGTTAAATATGCCTACAAAAGTGAACAAAACTAGGCGTAAGAGACGGATGTGGTACACGAAAAATAAAAGCTCCGATGTAATCTCGAAATGTGTCGAAAACAATTTATCGGAAATAAAACGTCCTCCAGAAACTGTTCCTGAAAATAACAAACGGAAACGTTACGATTATGAAGATTCGGTAATTAAAACTGTTCCAATTGTTCAGTTAACAGATGAAACAGGGAAGAGTTCTTACCAACCAATTTCAAATAGCGTTAAAAGAATCGAAAATAAAAAAAAGAAAGCTCAAAGGCGAAATTGTAAGAGTTGTGCCAATACATGCAGCAGCTACCAAAGAAGACAATTTGACTACTGCCCACAAAGGCGCAAACAGAACACATCAACAGAATATTTCTTGAAATGATCCCCGTAACTGTCGTTGAGCTTATAGCGAAAGATGACATTGAGGTCTAGATTCTAGAAGTAAGTACCTAAAAATCGAGCTTTGGAAAATCTGAATGCCTATATGAAGAAGATAACTTTCGCTTTGCCTTACTGGAAAGGATTAAAGTGAAAAGGGGGGGGGGGGGGCGGGACTGGTGAAACATTTAATGATTATCATTTTCGTTAAAGATACCAGCGGCCAAGTGAATTCCAACCATGTGCAGTTCACTTTCGCCAATTGCAATCAGAGACATAACATAGAGTGGACTGCGCATTGGCAAACCTAAAGTGTCCTAATCATCTAACTTACACAGTCACATGACTGTGTCGCGTTTGGCTCGCATCTATGGCGAGTTTACCATTTGGCGAGTTTTTCCACAACGACCTGAACACAGAGGCCGACAATCTAATGTTATGATAAAGAAGCTTGGAAAGGAGCAAGGATGGTTTGGTTTGGTTTTGAATTATCGTCGCACTAGAGCTACACGAGGGCTATTGGCGACGGGCGTCGTATTTTAGAACCACAGTCAGGTGACGGAGCAAGGATGAATAGCTAGTATTTTAAGATCCTCTTAATAGATATCAGATTATTTCTTTGATTTGTGCGTCTATTTAAGATTACTTGAACAATTGAATGTGGACTCTTTATTAAAAATTAATTTAAAAGAACATTAGTAGGTTTATGTAGAGTGTTGCTGTAATATAAGTTGGTTATTGACATGGTGAATATTTTCTGCCGTCTCTTTAACTTTCGTTCTAATCTTCTGATCTTTCTTTCTGATTTTTAAAAAAAATCAATTATTATTATATATATTTTTTTTTTTTTTTAAATATTGCTTCTTCCTTTATTTCACCTCGAATAAATCAACTTTCTAAAACACATCAATATATTCCAAATTCAACAAATGTTCTAATTTTTAAATATAAATAACTCAAAAACTACGATTGCAAAAACAGGTCTCGTTTTGACCAAATTGTAAAAAAAATATTCTACTTCTAAGCTGTCAATGTCCAGACCATTAATTTAATTGACTTGACCCAAAATATTTATTATAATTAGAGTTCTAACAACGTTGATTTAATCATGAATATGATTCTTCAGTATAAAAGAGCTTTTAGAATAAATTCCCTCGATAGAAATTATAGTTTAAGAAGAATACTAAAGACAATACTACTATACAATTGCTAAAAGTATGCAGAACTAAATAAATTTTACCCGTGAAAGTGTGACTAATCCTTTTTTATACCCCTCTTTACAATTAGGAATTCACAAGCATTTGGCATCTTGCACAAAACGTTACTGAATTAAGAGTACAACTGCAAAAACATTAAAAAAAATTCAAGCTGCCGTGATTGGTAGAAACCCACGTGATTTGGATATTGATGGTAGTCTCCACTTCGGTTTGCTAGCTGATATTCAGGTCTTGCGACAATTTGGAATAGTTCGTAACGAAACGGTAGCGTTAAGTTGCCATATGCAGCAACCTTTCCCCTCTTGGCGATTTATGATGTTAGGACATAATGCTAATCTGCAAGGGATGGCGGTTTTTTAGGAAAAACTGGTTTTCCATTTTCCATCGGTTTTTCCCTAAAAAACGGTTTTCGGTTCCAAAGGGCCTCATTCAAAAAAACCGGTTTTCAGTCAAAAAAGTGACCACCGGTTTTGGTTTTCCATCCCTAAGCTGCTTTACTATGAATGCGCAGTCCACTCTATGTTATGTCTCTGATTGCAATATTTCATATTGATGCTTAGCCTTTTTAACTTCAATTCGGCATTGTTGATTAACCATGGAAATTATTTATTTTATTTTATACATTGCCTTTGCACCCTTTGAACTTGTTCATAAAACATGTTGGTAATACACCCTACCTTAAAAAGCATATCATAAAATAAATTTAAAAAAAAAACGACTGATATCCCCCAAAAAAACTTCGTTAAAGTAAACAAACGCCAATCTCAAAAAAAAAAAAAAACTATGCATTTATTTTTATAACAAAAAAAGTAATGAAAGTTGTAGCTAAAAAAGCCGTGATATAAAATGAATGCCAATCTCTTATTTAAAACTTTTCGGTCGTAATAAATAGAATAATTTAAGTTTCGCTGCCATAAAAAAATTGCACTGTTTGAGGTTGGTGCCCCCCATCTTAACCACCCTCTATACTTTTATCTAAATGTATTGTGATCATATTATTGTTAAAGGTTTTTTTTAAGTATCCTTCGTTATTTTGATTTAGTAATTCAAGTTCTATTGCGTGATTTAATTTTTTAGGGTGATTAAGATGGGCACCAACCTCAAACAGTGCAATTTTTTTATGGCAGCGAAACTTAAATTATTCTATTTATTACGACCGAAAAGTTTTAAATAAGAGATTGGCATTCATTTTATATCACGGCTTTTTTAGCTACAACTTTCATAACTTTTTTTGTTATAAAAATAAATGCATAGTTTTTTTTTTTTTTTTTTTGAGATTGGCGTTTGTTTACTTTAACGAAGTTTTTTTGGGGGATAAGTCCTGTTTGGCAAATTTCGTTCTAAAGTGTATATAATGTGTGTTTTCTGTTGAACATAGATATTATGTGGAAGCATTTTTAGTGACAGTTTCTGTTAGAACCCTAGTGTTTTGTATAGATAGGCGCAATGCGTTTATATATTTTTTTAAATTTTTTTTTCGTATTTAAAATAATTTATTATCTTCATTTTTAAAAGCACGCGTAATTTTTCATTCAATTTTATTTATTTATTAAAAAATAATGACGTTTAAATGCCAATCATTCTTTTAGGTTAGGCGAAATTTTTTGGTTCTTTGATTTTATATTTGTACACTGTTAAAAAAACCCATGAAATTTCAGGAGAAAAATTTACTGATTTTACTGTTACTAACGGAACTTTCCAGTAACAACTGAAAACGGGTTTGTTTCTGCTGAAAACGTTTTTTTTTCTTCAAAAAACGTGAAATCTCCGTAAACCGAACGGAAAGTGTTCGTAAAGAGCGAAAAGGGAATTTTCCGGTTTTTAGAGCCTCCATTATTTTATTTGACGCAAAGTATTACAAACAATGGCGGCTTATTGAAGATAGGTCTAAACATAAGAGTCCATAGTACGTACAAGGAACTCGAATATTAAATATTGCTTTTTAGAGTATAAATTGCATTTTTTAAATAGCAAAACTCATTGCATTTATTAGAATATGTAAGTATTATAAAGATAGAACATAATTATGGCTATTGTTTACTTTTGCAACTGCTTTTCAGTCCAATTTACACTACGTTCTTCTACGCACGTTTGTGAATGGAGCTTTAGTGCAGTCAAAAGAAAGCTTTGTTTTCGCAAACTTCTAACAAACAGTTTCATAAAAATCGTATAATAAAAATGCAAACAATATGTTAATACAAACAGTTCTTGCTGAAAATGCTTTTAGAACACATTAAAAAATTAATAATAGTTTTTCAAAGCAACTTTAAATATTTGTAAATCGTTTGAAAAACTTTTGAATATTGCATGGTATTGCTCAACTCCTATTTTAGGCGAAAAATAATAATTATTTTTTTTTCGATTTCTCTCGATGATGTCAACAGAATCGGCATGTTATACATTATGGATTGAAATACATATTAAAAATTGTAAAAAGTTGTGAGGTGGTGTTTCAGGCCAACTTAAAAAGTATAATTTAAAACATTACATTTTGTTACGACTTTTTACCGGAAGCTGAAATCGGAATTAGAATTTGTTGTACAGGAACTATTACGACTGCAGATGATGTCTAACTGAAAGAAAGAAAAATAAACATGTTCGAAGTTATACTGCAGTGAAAAGCCGGGTGTGAAACATCATGTCAAGCACCGTGTTCTTTACTTTCGTTATTCCACAAAAGGAAACCGTGGTTTTCGCTGTATTATTTCGTGGTCTTATCGCTTAAATATGCTATAATTTCAAACGCTATGCTACGCAAAGAGTATTTTAAAAATATGAGGGCTAGAAAGAGTGAAACAAATTTTTTGTTGGAAAAAATTTGGTTTATTATGTTTAAAAAATTATTAAGCTAAGTGTCCTATCGTCGCAATGCTTGGTTCGATATTCTCACATTCGATGTTTTTCACAGACGTAATGAAATATGTGTGCTGGAAATTGTGAAACTACATTTTTTTGTTGGAAATATTTGGATTATTTTGTTTTAAAATTTAATCAAGGTAAGTGTAAATGTAATACTTTTTTCTGTTGAAATAAAAATGCGTTCTATTAATTACTTTGGTTTCTTCATTGAACCGATACATATCTTATTATAAAATAATTTAGTTAATTCTTGTTAAAAAAAGAAAAACAGTATGGAATACTTTATGATTTCAACTTCATTATAGTTAAAAGTATTATTTTTTCGATGCATAAGTTGTCTCTTATTAATCAAGATCGTTTTACATTGAAAGATACATTTATTTATTATTATTATTGTTTATTATTATTATTATTATTATTATTATTATTATTATTATTATTATTATTATTATTATTATTATTATTATTATTATTATTATTATTATTATTATTATTATTATTATTATTATTATTATTATTATTGTTATTGTATTATGATGCATTACATTTTTGTAACTTGCTGTTTTATTTCAAAGTAATTTTAATATGTATTACCAAAGTGCTAAATCAGTATAATTTAATACTTAACTGTTTTTACCTTTTAAAATAGTTTCTTCTAAGTTTGAAAAAAATATGTAATTTTGAAAATTATATTGTTCAGTGGTTAATAATTTAGTTTTATATTAATTTTTATATTCTACTGTGGATACGCAGGAAAATACAGAATGGCCAAATAGTAGATTAACAGTTAATGTTCTACCATTGGTTAGAACTTAGGATTATTTAGAATATTTGACATAGTCGTGCTTAGTTTTATACAATAAGTATGACATTAGAAGGTACTAAATGTCTGCTTGGCTTATGAAGCAACCTGTTTGATCTCAACTAAAAGAATTTTTGCTCAAACGGTGTTGTAATATTGTCGTTAGCTCTTTTTCTGTTCAAAGCTAAATCAAACGTAATTTTATTAAACTTACAGTTTTATAATTGCGCATAGGTGAGAGCAGGGCAATCCCACCATCACGTGGCACCCCACTCAGCCGAATGAGACTCAGCCGAAACCGCAAAAAGTAGCCAATTTGGTGAGAGGGTGGGGAATGCTTGGCGAAGAGATCCCCCTCTGCTGATAAGACTTTGTGGTTGCTTTTCTCTTACAAAAGCGTTGGCGATAAGAAATCGACCGAAAGCTGCGTTTAAAGCCAAGTGGGAGCCGAAAGTTGTGCAATTTGTGAGCGCTCCCTGATCATTGTGTAATGCAGAATACCATGCGATCCCCGTAAAGATCAGGGGTCATAAAAAGAGGTCCCCCGTTCTAAGAACTCAGACCGATTAGGTTTCAGGCGACAAATAAACTAGACAACAGAATTTAAAGGATGGTGTTGGAGTGTTTGAAGTGTTTGAACTTGTTGTCAATGCTTCTAACTATCTCGGTAAAAGAAAAATACAAATTAATTTTTAAATGGAACTATATTAAAAAGAGGGCCAATATTAAAATTTTATTTATTAATTAGTATTCTTACATTTTGAAAATAATTGTATGCAAGTAGAGATATCGCTAATTATTTTTTCACGATTGATATATGTGTATTGCTTTAAGATTTAAGGGTATGTTTTGAATTATCGTCGCACTAGAGCTACAAGAGTGGCAACGGTCGTAATTGCAGCTTTATTAATTATAGTCCTCATCACTGTTCCGCGTTTAAAAATTAAGGAGTTAGTAGTTTAAATCCCTGCGTAGCTTTAGGGCGATGTGAATTCAATAAAAATTTGTAAATAGTTAAACATCAAATTACTAAAAAATATATATACAGTTTTCGAAGTTGTTTTACGTGACGAACGATAATTATGTTTGGGCTGAACTAAAGCTACAAGAAGACTATTAGCAACGAGCATTTTATTTTGAAATCAGGGTCAAGTGACGAGTCAAGTGACGAACTGGAACAAGCACTTACACTCTTAAAACAAACGAGTGAAATCCACTCCAGTAGGAGAAGTGCATTTTCGACAGTTTCAAGGAGTGATTATTAACTCACACTGAGTTAAAATCACTCGTTTGGAGTGATCGTGTCGCAGTCGTGTCGGATCGTGTCACTGCTCCTACAGGAGTGGATCCTTTGTGTGTTACACAAAGGATCCACTAATGAAGGAGAAGTGCATTTTCAACACCGCAGGAGCGAGAAATAACGGAGACCTATTTAAAATCGCTCGTTTGTTTTAAGAGTGTAGGTAACCTTATCGCGACTTCTTACACGGTGTCAGGACTTAGGACTACAACAGATTTAATTTCAATTTAATGACATTTTTTTTTTTTGCAAAAAATGACCCGTTTATAGGATTTCTAAGGCGCCCACGAAAACTTCACAACGAAAACAAACACATTTACTCGACCTTAAATTCATTCTAATTAACAAGCAGGCATTATTAAAAGGAGTTGCTTTTAAGAGGAAAGGGGTGTTAGGACCTTTAACCCTTTCAGTCCCAGTGATGCCATTTGGCATCATCATGCACTTTCAATATTTTTTTCAAAATGTTTATGTCCCGTTATGACATCCAAACACACATCGTTCGATTCTTCATACTTTGTTCATTAGACAATATTTTACATTAATATCAATAGAAGTCAGAACTACTATTTTTTTTTTTTTTTAATTCAGAAAATAGCCAACAAGCGTTTCACTTGATTTTTAATAAGTTCATTTCAGTTCCACATATTTAAAACACAATTTTAACTATTTCGGATAAAATAATTACTAAATTTTTTTAATAATATGGTCAGATACCTTAAAATATATAACTCGAAGTGTTTTTAGGTAATATATCTATATTTATTTAGTTGTTTTCCACAAATAAAAATTTTTAGCATTGTTTCAAAAACCATATAAAAAATTTAAATGATTTTTTTTTATGGAACTCGTATATTTGACCTAAAATAAGCTTATTTTGTGAATATCAGAAGTTTCTGTAGTGTAGTAAATTTTTCGGACTGAAAGGGTTAAAATCGCAATAAAATTTACATATGTATTTTGCAAATACGGATTTTGAACCAGAACCCCAGATTATAACATTGTATGTTTAATACATTATGGTAAAAAAAATATTTACTCAATAAATGTGATCAGTTGAAAAATAATATAATATCAGCAAGTCACAAAAAAGAAAATGGTAGAAATAAGTAGTTATATGTTAGTACTAGACAACATTATGAGCTTCAATTGAATAGAATAATCAGATTAATAATCTAAATAAATTTAAGTACAACTCAGACTCGTTTCAATATTAATCTATAAACTACCTGCTGATTTTGCAACAATAACTGGTGTGTGCTTAAATATTTTTTTAGTTCGGAATGTTTCTTTTTAGTGATTAAATCCTGCACAAAATTATCACTGATTGAAAACGTAAGTTAGAGGGGAAGGCGCATATTTATCAAATGCGAATCGAATGTTAATTTTAGAAAAGAAAATTAAAAAGTTTGGGAAATTGGGAAGCGATTGGATTTTTTTCATTAATTTTCTTTTTCTCAAATAGATTTAATATTACTTATCGTCTGCTTAATTTATTTGTAGAGAAGAATAATTCTATATTGATAACGAAACACATGAAACTGCTCCTAACACAAAAAAAAATGTAAATTAAAATTTCCAGAATTATATGCAATATATACTATTCCTTGCTGCTTTCTTAAAAAACAAATAATAAGCAATTAAAGATTAGCATTGTGTCACATATAATGGTTTTATTCCAAATAAGGTTTTTTCACGGAGAATCTGGCAATAGCTCAGCTGTCTTGTTTTCCTTACTTTTGAATGGTTGGTTGATTGGTAGAGATAATCAGGTTTGTGTGTTGACCAAGCGAACTAACCTGAATATAGGTCTACCAACTAACAAAATCAACCAAAACAAAAATAATTCAAGAGAAATGAAAACAAGACCGCGGAGCTATTGCCAGATTCTCCGTGAAACAACAACATTGATTTTTGACAAAAATAAATTTGGCTTCAAAATGTTTCTCATGCCATTGTTGATGTGGCAACAGTGATGTAAATGACTGGAAATTAAATTTCAATGGAAATTCAATGGGGAATAAACCAGTAGACCGATGTCTTTTCGGACGTGCAGACAGACGTCCTTTCTTTCGAATAAAAAAAAAGTATTTCGAAATAATAAAAAAAGTAGGCTATAATTGCTCCTGGGCACTGATAACAGAAAAGTGTCAATTGAAAATTGCATTTTAATTTTAACAATTTCAAATCCAAAAAAAATGTAATTTTTTTCTCGGATGAACCTAAAAAAAATAAGAAGAGGGTTCATAAGAAGAGGATAATGGGGAAATTTTTTACTAACCTCTGTATTTCAGCAAAAATACAAGAATTTTGATATCTTTTTTTTTGTTACAATTTCATAAACTGGACATTCGTTTACTTAAGATTTGAAGCATTACCATATTTTGGTTGATGAGCATTTTAAACAAACATGTAAATGTCCCATTAGACCCCACAGGGTGCAGGACTAATGGGACATATGGTAAATGTTGAATTGTTTCAAAAATTTAAAAAGTAATCAGAAGACGACCTGAAAATTAACTTTTAAGCAAACACCATTTAGATAATGTATACATAATTAAAATTTATTTTTTAAACAATTTTTTCCCATTGAAAGATGAAATATCAAAGTTAAAACTCAAGATTACAAAAGATTATCCCATATTTTTTTATGACTGGAAAGGATAGTTTTTAATTAAATCTTTTGAAATTTATCCCAAACTTGTCCTCTCTTTCAGGGTACTTGAAATTTATAAGGTTTTAAAAGTTTTTTTTCTTTATCTTCAAATAGCTCATCCGGAGTTCATCGCTTTCTATTTCAGAAATCAAATCAGTGTAATAAAGAATAGTTTGCTTTATAGCAAATTTTACCAACAACAAATCATTAATCTTCATCAAACTCTGTTAAAGATGCAATTAATGAAATTGCTGACGTAAAAAATTTGTCATGAATAAAGCGACTTGTACTTTCACTTATTATACATCGAAAAAAGTTTAGAAATTAGAGTTTTAAAAAGTTTTTGCCAAATTGACTGAATAAGATGTTAGAGATTTATATTTGCTCCTTGACACATTAGCCCCCACTCTCCCCTACTATTTGAAGAAGTCATAGTATTTTATTATTTTTTTCAGAATCTAACAGCTTTCTAAAGCGAGTAACTATATTGGGTATCTTTCAATTATTTGAAACAATTCATTATCAATTGTCGAAATGAGAGAGCTGGGGAGCCCAATCTGTTAAGGCGTTCGCCTTGCATGCGGAAGGTCCCAGGTTCGAGTCTGGGCATCGCCAAAATAACTGCCGATCTATATACGACCCTCTAGCCGTCAGAAATGTCCGACGAATAATACTTCGTGTAGAGGAAGTGCACGTTTAATATTCTCCAAAGTCAAAACGCTGCGTACGATGTCGCTCTAAGCAGTTTCATTGGGTGCCTACTCAGGTGTGGTCTCGTCACTTGACTGTGGTTCTAAATTATAATGCTCGTTGCCAATAACCCTCGTGTAGCTCTAGTTTAGCTTAGTTTAGTGCGACGATAATTAAAACTAAACTAGAGCCTACACAAGGGCTACTGGCGACGGGTGTCGTATTTTAGAACCACAGTCAAGTGACGAGCCGTGCGACGTTATTCAAACTAGCCTAACCTATTATTAAAAGGTCTTTTTATGTTAAAACTTTCGTTTTTTAAACGGTTAATTTCGAAAAATTAAGTATATCATTATGGGACCCCATTACCTGAACACATCCTTATATTGTCACGAGAAAAAAAAAGTTTTCATTAGCCTATATCTAAATTAATCACGTAAAAAGTAAAACTAAAATAATCATTTAAATTATAGATGCTCTGCAAGTGTAAAAACAAATAGTTTATAATTTGACAATGGATTTAGTAAAATATAACAAATTAGCACTCGCACACCTCTAATTCGACGTTAATTAAACAAAACAAAAATATAAATTATTTTAGTGTACATACAGGGCGACATTGAAACATGCAACCAGATCACTTTGTGTTCGTTCCATACAGTTTTAAATACCGGACAATGGCCTCCCAGCCATCGATCCATCATTGTGACAGCCGTTCTCTTCGGCAACAACCCCCATCGCCTTTGCGATAAGCTTTAACTTTCTTTGAAGGGTTCGTATATAATGATTAGTTTTCTGGAACACTTTTGCTATTTTAGGGCACTAAACGAGCCAAATTGTTAGCCATCCAGAAAGGCAGGATCGGAAAAGAAAAATCTATGCTGAAAACATTATCGCCATAATGGTGAATATGTTGCCATGAAATTTGGCGAGATTTTGCGGTTTAGGGCATTCGGCTGAGTTTCATTCGGCTGAGTGGACTGTAACCCACCATCACGGGCAATGCCGCCACCCCTTGTATCTCGCCAGCGGTGTGTGTGGGAGGGGGGCTGTGAGCGCTGACCTGTAACAGGAAACAAAGTAATTTGTAGTATTTACGCTAATGGACGTGCGGTGAGTTGGTGTAAAGCTATTTAAAAAATACGGATTTCAGTGATTTTCATCTAATTTTGGGCCTTCTGAAATTAAGAGATAAGTGACGGTTGTCTCTAAGTTATATAAATTAGTTATATATTAATGAAAAAAAATATTATTTGGCTATTTTACCACGTTGTTAGTTTGGACGCTATGCTATATACCTTTCTTTAAACAAGCCGTCTATGTCATTTTTTATTACTGGGGTAATGTCGCCACATCACTCTGGGGTTATGCCGCCACATGCAAAAAGATGGCGGCATCATCTGTAAAATAGAAATTTCATATATTGCCCTACAACCTATTAGGTTTCGATCCAGATGCCACGTATCCGAAAAAGAATAACTTAAATGTCCAAATAAACCAACGAATTAAAAAAAAAAACTGCCCAGTTTGTTGCAAATGGAATAAAAATGCTAGTTAATAAAAGTGTAGCTGTATCCTGTACAATTTACCTTTCCTATGTTAATTAAACCTATTTTGGTAACATATGAATTGCTTTATTATCGAATTTGTCATTATTCATAGATTATTTGCTTTGTTCTTTGGTGAGGCGGCCCCAGTGGTGTGGCGGCATTTCCCCAGGTAACGGGGTAATCCCGCCACTGTGCAAGCTTTTAGGAAAAAAAAACAATTTAACTCAGTTTCTATTAAAGATTTAAATTTTAAAAAATCAACACAAGTTAGGTTATGAACTGTAGTATGTTATGCTTATTACAATTTACATTAATTGCTACACAATTCTGCATGAAAATTTAATTTCCCTTGGCACCATTCCCCCTCTCTCCCCTACTAAAAAGTGTCTCCTTTCTCTACCTAACTATGCATTCGTTTTCAAAATAATTTAAAACTGTATTCGTCAAAGCGGCATTAAAGTCAAAATATGATGAAGGGGCATGTTTTCCAAAATCTCAAGGTTCAAGATTTCCCACAATGCATTGCATAAAAGCTTACTCCAACCTTTGTATAAATTAAAGCCGTATATTCTAAAGATATAATTATTTTTATCGTATTAACACGCAATGATTCAGGGACATGTCTAAATTCCGGAGGTGCCGCGTGATAGATGGCAGCATCTGTCACGTATATGTGTGCAGGTGTGTGTGTGTGTGTGTGTGTGTGTGACCCATGTTAATAAGTATAAGGATGTGTATTGAAAGACCAAAAGTTGGAGATTTCAAACACCCAAAACTTAATTACAAAAATATGTAGTAGAATATTATTAAATAATTATTAAATTTGTCATTCATGATTTACAAAAAAATATCAATGTCTCTTTGCGAATCATATATCAAAATATCAATGCTGCTAAACGAAATTAATTAATTGCTACACGAAGATTGATTTGTGTAAACTTCAAGTGATTTAATTATTTAATTACCCCATTTTAAGGGGGGGGGGCGGGGGGAGTCTCGTAGGGAGGAATACTTCCTTCGTGTCGGGAATTTTGGGCAATTCTGTGAATTTTTGCTTCACTTTTTTTCCCTAACTAAAAAATTCCAGTGCTGCCGTCTGTTGTTAAGAAGACAAAGCTCAAACGACAGGGAGGTATTTTGTACGCCTTTAAGCGATATTATGATAAAGGCCCTCGCCAGACAAGACGGTAAAAATGCCCCCATTCCAATCGGGCTAATTTTTTTTCTGAAAATACCTCATAGTATGGACAACTTCTCAGCCAAGTTTCAGCTCAAAAATATGACGCATTTTTGAGTAAAAAAATAAAGTTTTTTTTTCTTTTTAAATTGATTATTCCCTGAATATATTTGATAAATCTAAAAAACTACTCATGAGTTTTTAGATATCATTGAGTAGTGTTCTCATAAAAATCCGCTTATAAATCTGATCAAGTGATCATTGTTAAAAATGTGATTTTATTTTCCAAAAAATTTTTTTATTACCAAAATCGCTTGGTACACCTTAAGTTTCTGTGTCTACATGTTCCTCTAACATCAATATCCAATATATAATTTTTTTCATATTTTTGAAATTATTGGATGATAGTTAAAAAAAAAAATAATATATTCTTTAAACCTGACTTTTCGCACTACTTACTCGGCAGATGGCACTCGTAACGTAGGCGTTGAAATTCAATCTGGGAGAATTTCTTTCGGACTGAAGGATTTTAGCATAGATTTAGAAAGTAGCAGATCTGCCCCTAGGGGGAAAGTGAAGCCATTTGTTAACCAGTATCCCGTAAGGCAGTTCGCAAGCTCTAACACATGGCATGCCATACGCCACCAGATGGCACCATGAGATAATTCGACTAATAAAAAATATATATTCAATATTAACTAATTAAAATTTTTACAAGTTTCGCTAGCATAATTTTATAGCTGCATGCGTATTGATAATTTCTGTAAGGAATGCGGTATATATTCATAAAAGAAGCAAGTTAAAAATGCAATTTTTATTGTATGTAACTCTTCGGAAAAACCATTTTTGTGAACCAGTATCCTGTGATGCATTGCGAAAACGGCGAAATGTGGATTCATCACGCAATAGCGCAGTTTGCATTGCGTTGTACGGGATTGCGCAATCGATGGGCATGCTATTTCTAAATATGTGGATTTTAGAGCAAAAAATCAGGCTTTAAGAATTATTTTTTTAGCTATCATCCAAAATTTTAAAAAATCTGAAAAATTGTATATTATAGATTGATAATAGAGGAACATGTAAAGACAAAAACTTAAGGTGTACCAAGCGATTTTTGCATGATTTTTTTTTTTTTTTTTGAAAAATAAAATCGCATTTTTAACAATGATCGCTCGATCAGATTTAGGAGCGGATTTTACTAAGAATACTACTCAATGATATCTAAAAACTCATGAGCAGTTTTTTGGATTTATCAAATATATTCAGGAAATAATCAATTTAAAAAGAAAAAAAAAACTTTAATTTTTTACTCAAAAATGCGTCATATTTTAGAGCTGAAACTTGGCTGAAAATTTTTCCATACTATGAGGTATTTGCAGAAAAAAAATTAGCCCGATTGGAATTTGCGCATTTTTCACCGTCCTATCTGGCGAGGGCCTTTCGCTTACATTTGTACAGTAAAAATATTACATTATTATCTTTCGAACTTCAAACAAATTTAGAAAACGATTTAATTGAAAAAAAAACTATTAATTAAAGAGGATTAAAGAAAATAGTCAATTATAGTTTTAAAAGTTTAAATTAGAGTTATCTAAGCCCTGTTTGGCGAATTTCTTTCTAAGGCGTATAAGTTGTGGTTTTTCTGTTGAGCATAATTGTTATGTGGAAGTGGTTTAAGATACAGAATCTGTTACAAACCTAGTTGTTTGTATAGATAAGCACAGTGCTTATATTTTTGTGTTTTATTTATTTTTGTATTGTAAATATTTATAATTTTTATTTTAAAAAGAACGCGAAATTTTTCATTTACTCTTGAGCATTTATTAATAAATAATGACGTTTCCCTGCCAATGATCCTTTTGGGCAAGTTTTATTTGATTCTTTGATTTTATCTCCTTATTTCATACTAATTTAATCGATTGGTTATATCTGTTGTCTCATTAAGATACACCTTTTTTAGCTTCGGTTATAAAAAATATAGTTTTTGTGTAAATGTTAAAGTTTGGCAACGTTGCACGTTACTGTTTGTACAGATTTTGAAAAATGGAAAGAGTGGCCTGGGATGTTTTGTTTAATTGATAATTTGCGTAATTTAATCCGATAATTTGTATTATTTGCAAATTTATTTTTAAAAATCTTATTCATAAAAATATTTCATTTTAAGTTAGATAATTTTGATGCATAATAACTTCTGCCTTCAAATACCCATTTTAAATATTTGCAATTGTGGAGATTATTCTCATTCAAATTAAAAGAATTGATTAAAAAAGTTCTGATTCAAAAATCTTCAAATTTTAAGTGAGAGTAATAAACGAACTCACAGGTATTTATATATAAGTATTTTTAATAATAAAATGGTTAAACAATAGTATTTTCAGAGCATTCAGGGTTTATTCCACTGTTCGGATTTGTACCACAGAATGAGCTCCTGGTTGGCTTCAATCTTCACATCCACTGGACCTTGGGGGAAAACAAGACAGATTTTAAAATAAAATTGCTATAAAGTTTATATGATGCTTGTCCAGTACGAATTATTTGTTTGGGTCTTAGGTTGGTTTGTTGGTATAATACTTATAAAACCGGATAAATGCATGGCCCACATAACTTATAACTTACAATGTTGGCTACTGTAGAAATTTAAATTAGCCTAGTGAATCAAATATTATCCAAAACGGCTGAAACTAGCCAATATAAAAATATTTATTTATGTTATCATTTCCAACTAGTTATTCTGTTCATATTTTCAGTAGTTAAAATTGTTCAGTCGATTTTTTTAAGAAATTGTTTTTAGAGCGTTTTAATGATATTTGGCTTATAGGAAATAAGAAAGATAGATGTTGGTAATGATAATAATTAAAAAAATAAAAAAATGCTTCATATACAATTCAAAAGATTAAAAAATTGGCTTACTTAAAATTACCATTTACCAGAAGGAAAAAAAACATGTTTGTAGTTAAAGATTTGCTTTTATTTTCATTTTCGTAACAATTTAATTTCAGGATTTTCTAACAATGAACATAAACAAAGGGTTTTATTATGACAACTTATCCACTGATGCCCTCCCACATTATTGTAAACCGGAAAACTCCTTATTTAGATAATTATATACTCATAAATATTGATAAATTATACAAGATAAGATTAAATAAAAAAAATGCATTTATTTTATCGAAAACAAGTCATTATGAATGTTTTCGCTAAAAACGCCGTGATATAAGAAAGATGCCAATCTATTATTTAAAAATTCTTGTGGCCATGATAAATAGTATAATTTAAGTTAATCTGCCATAAAAAAAATTACGCTGCTTGCGTTAACCGCCCACATTAATAACGCTCTATATTATTATACAAATGTATTGAGATAATATAGTTGTTAAAAAAATTAAGTAACCTTCTTTAATTTTTTTTTCTCTGAGGCTTTTTATTCTAGAATAACTAAAATTTTTGTATGTTAAGTAATCCACGAAACCTCTTTACGGTAGTATTTTTACTGTTCTTGGAAAATTATTTCGCCTAATAGAAAATAAAATCAATTTTGCGTTTAGCATAGCGAAATGTTTAAAGTATCTATGCATAACTGGAGTTCTGCCCTTTGCGTTATTTTGAGATTGGAGGGTAGAACGTCCGTTCCCTCTGATAATCATCACAAATTACTATATTCAAATGCAGACACGCATTATAAAAAAAATCGATGTCTGGGTACTCACTGTCCTCCAACAGCATCGAGACAAACTTTGCTCCTTGTAGCTAGGCAACTTCAAAAGGTTAAAAGAAGAATGTTCACTTGCAGCTGGATGTCTGACCACAGGTATTCCAAGATTGACTATTTTACAATTATACCTTGTTTCACATTCAGAAACTTTGCTATAATCACTACGAATTACTATGTCCAAATGAAGACCCACATTATTATAATAAAAGAGTCGATGTCTGGGTACTCACTGTCCTCCACCAGCATCGAGTCCTGCGCGTTGTGCTTGCGGAGGAAGGTGAACCAGTAGAAGCCCGTCTCCACGTCGTCCTGGATGCCCATCACGGAAGAGACGAACGGCTTCCCATCGACCACGTTGTACTCCACCCTGGAACGTATTATACATTTTAGAAAGGCAGATACACATTATATTCTATTATTGTTACTTAGGCATTGCAATAAAATATTATTTTTAATGTATTAAATAATCTTAAATAAAGTACTTTACATGTCATATTATCTTGATAATACCTGAAAATAAAATAAAACATATATGAAAAACATTTTTTAACATTGATGTTTGATCATAGCCAATATTGTTAACATTTTAAGTCCATACATGTGCTTATTTCATTGAGTTAATTTTTTTGTCATATTATCTTGATAATACCTGAAAATAAAATAAAACATATATGAAAAACATTTGTTAACTTTGATGTTTGATCATAGCCAATATTGTTAACATTTTAAGTCCATACATGTGCTTATTTCATTGAGTTAATTTTTTTATTTGTGTAATCTTTCTCATGGTATTATGCAGGGCCTGCTCTAGGAAATCTCAGACTATAGGCACAACCTATTTTGGGGGCCCCTTTTCGGAAAATTTTATGTATGATTTCCAATAATGATGGTGCCATAGGACCCATATGTAAAATTTTTGCTACAATTTTATAGGATTCCTTACAAACATCGATCAAAACAATAACGTTAGGTCAATTACTCACTTAAAATTGAGCAAAAAACAAAGTGGAGTATCCGAATTTTTTTAGTTTACTGATATTTTGGGAATTTACAGCATTTAGCATAATAGAAATAATAGAAACTGAAATTTAAGGACCCCTAAAATTTGGGGGCCCTAGGCCCGGGCCTAACAGGCCTTATGGAAGAGCAGGCCCTGGTATTATGTATCGGATATTAAATTAATTCAAACTCGAATTTTGACTAATTTTTGTGGATTTTTTTTTTCAGATTGTCGAGTAATTCTTTTAAATAGGTAAAAATTTAATTGGAAAATCAAAAGTTATAAACTGTAAAACTTACTGCAGTCTCGAGTCCAGTTTCTGAACGGTCTCCATGATGCTGTACAAGGAGCTGTTGACCGGAACCTTAAGGGTCCAGGTCCTCTTGAGGTCCTCGTCCGTTCCAATCACCACGGAATACGTGATGCTGACTCTGCTGCCACGAGAACCCTGCAGCTCATTCAGTGCCTCAGATTCTGCATTGACATAGGCATAGTATCAAACACTATTAGGCGCCAAATCATACATTTTGTGTGTTTATCACTAATGATTACAATGGATATGACTACGATATGGTAAGTTTACGTTACCGAAATTTAATTTGTTAAGGAAAGATAATTAAGGAAAATATCATAAGCAACAAATTCAAAAGTCACTAAACTCTGTTTATTAATGATTTAATAAAAATCATTAAAACATTTATATTTAGAAATAGTTTTGAACGAATTGAACTGCAAAATTGCATTCCATTAAAATAATTCAAATTCCATCGACTGTGTTTTGGCCAGATAAGGGCCGACAGCCAACTTATATAATTCCTCATTTGGTATTCTTGAAAGGGATTTTTAATTCGGCGAAAACAATACAAGCTTTACTAGTAAAGACAAATTAGGCGAACACGATCGTTGGTTCGAAAACCAACACGGACACTTTCGGAGCTGCAATCAGACTTTAAAGAAATGTTTCTGCTTTCGTTCTCATTTTTGCGAAGCACAGTCATAAACAAAGCGAACTTTCCATTTAGAAGGACCCTTACGCTGCTGAACTGAGCGAGTTGAATAAATGTTTTTCACAAACCTCGTCCCACCAACTGACAGAGTGAATTCTTAATTCCAAAGAATAAAATTTCGAACAAGGAAATTATAGGAAACCAAATCGTGGGTCCGTACAAAACTCAAACCGATAATAACTTACCGCTAGTTTCTGGCAACCCGCAGTGATCGATCGTGACGTTGAGCAGAGTGGAGCGGCTGAGTACTGGTAGGACATAGTAGGAGTCCAGGAAAGAGCCAACGGACCGTCCTCTCTCTGGGCAGCCAGAAGAGACCGGACAGCGGCAAAGAAGTCAAAGTCCCTCTCTAGGTTTTCAGTGGCAGCCAAGGCCTTAGTGTTATAAAAGCAAAATAAGTGAACTTAAAGGAGAAGAAGCAAGTATTAGTTAAGAAGGAAATCGTTTTGATAGCTTTATTATTATTGAGCTAGACGCCAGACCCCATTGTCACTTACCTAATATTTGTAAGAATTGTTTCATTGTGAAAATTTTAATAGGTGATTTCGGATATCGATTTTCTGTTTTTTTTTGCTTTTTTTTAATTGTGCTTATATTTAGCTATAAGGGGGTTCAGTACCCTAAAATCGGTGAAAAAAATCAAAAACAAAATTATTGGCTTAAAATACTATTACAACCTTTATTAATAAGGTCACAAAGTATCAAGACGATTGGAAAAATATTTCCTCTCAAATATTACGAGGAAGCTTAAATCCTTCGTAAGGAAATGGGTTAACAATAAAATCGTTATACGCGTTTTTTTCAGAACTTGATTTTTTGAACTTCGATGTACCTTTTCTCAAAAACTATGCTATTTTTTCTCGTAAACTTTTTTATATGATGTAATACATAGTATAGATTAATCTGAGGTTATAAATTTTAATAAAACTAAAGTGAAAAATATATTATGGGGCAGAAAAGTGAAAAAATTTCATGAATTTTTGGGTACTTTTAAACTTATTTTATTTAAAAAAAGCTAACAGTTATTAAAAAAAATAAACTTTTGGCCTCCGATTAATATATAAGGTTGGTATAAGACACATACAAAATTTTAAGATGATCTGATCAGTAGTTATTGTGAAAAGGTACAGCTGTGGAAATAAAAAAGTACCCACTTGAGGTTATTTCACCCGTTAGTCACCCTATACAATCGGACCTTTTTGAGATTGTGTACAATTAACATTCTGAGTTAATTGCACGTTACAAAATTTGCATAAGGGGCCGTCTTCATATTAAAAATATTGCGATCTTTGAAATTTCCAATGGCAACACCCCTTTTTGAATCCATATTTCAAATCTCTGACCTATGTTTATACGAAATGCCAAATTTTGTTAGTTTTTAAGCATTATTAGAGGAGTTAGAGACTTGCAAAGTTTAGGTCCCATAATGTTAAATGAGTTGCACATAAAAAACTATCCCGATCTATAAATAATTAAGATAATGAAACGAATTTTTTACTGAAAAGAAATTATAATAACCCAAACAAAATGCATTCAATATTGGGGTATTTAAAACAATTTTTATATTTTTAAATAATTATTATATTAATTTTTAAAAAAAATATGAATAGAAACCCCTTAATATTTTTAAAGAAATATATTTGAGACAAGAAGATTAAGCGAAATCCCAATTTTAAAATTTTTTTATTCATAATTTGCTGAGTAAATCACAAAATACCTTTTAATTACCCTTTAAGGGACTGTGTATAAGATTACGTGTGTAATTGATAAATAAAGACGGCTTTGCATGCATGCCTGCTTGTCATTTTAGAGATGGTCCCCAAAAGGTCCACAAGTGATTCGATTGAATAACTCGTCAAATATTCATCCAAATGTAACAAAAACTTAGATTTAAGGGTTTTCAAGAGCGCTTAACATTTCTAAGTTATTAAAATGGGGTGTTGCCATTGGAAATTTCAAAGATCGTAATATTTTTAATATGAAGACGGCCCCTTATGCAAATTTTGTATCGTGCAATTAACTCAGAATGTTAATTGTACACAATCTCAAAAAGGTCCGATTGTTTAGGGTGACTAACGGATGAAATAACCTCAAGTGGGTACTTTTTTATTTCCACAGCTGTACATTGCAATTGACCAATTTAACATTACCGATATACAACATACCAACCCTTAATTTAAAACCAAAATCATCGATTTATGTTTAGCGGTTTCTTTTTTATAAGCATTTTTGAGAAACTCTGAACATCAGTTCTTACCTAAACATTATATTTCTTTTGCCTGCTCAAAAAAATTATATAACTTTAAATCTTATTTTTTTTAATGTTTTTCAATACATATTTTTAAATAAAATCACTGCAAAAGTATGATATGATACTTTGAAATATCTCCTCACTGTAGGGGAAGGTGGGTTACCTCGGACCTATTTTGACTTTTCAATTTTTAATTTCTTAATGACTTGCAAAAATTGTATAGAAATATTTTTACTAAATACTTTATGTTGTTATACACAACATATATTTATTTTAACATGTTATTTAAATGATTTCAACTATAACAAAAATAAATACAGAAAATTGTAACTAGGACCAAGGTACACCACCGGCGGTGTACCTTGGTCCAACCGGTAGTGTACCTTGGACCAATTATTAACAGGTAGAGAGACTCGATTTACAGTCCGAAAACCAGTATTTATTAGCCACATAAAATTCAAAAATACATTTTACAGCCTACTCTTATTTCTAGCCATTGATTGACCTACTCTTATTTCTAGCCTAGATTGTGGTAATTGGTTATGTTAGGTCAATTGGTTTAGTAAGGGGTTTTATTGCCTTAGTTTTTTAGTGCCCTTTTGGCTTTTTCAGCTGCAATGCAATCTTTCTCAGGTGTATCCGTTAAAATGCAGCATAAAATTAAACTGTTATTTCATGCCATATAAAACATTTGGCTATCTTTCTGTCTTAAATTTGAAAAAAACAACTCAAATATTCTCCCCCTATGTTTATACAACTAGGCCTAAACGTAAAAAGGATGTTCTGCTTAGATATTTATTATAAAAAAAATCTTTTTAGATGAGCATGCAATAATTATTTTCTATGTTATATAAATATGGTTAAAATTTTATCGGCTTCCATAAATCTAAATAATTAACTGCAAAAAAAAAAAATCTTTATCACACCAAATAAAAATTTCTTACAAATTTCCATTTTTCTAGATTTTACAAATCAGGGTTGCATATTAAGAGCTTAAAATACTTAATTTTTCAAAGGAAAAAAATTACTTGAATTTTAAAATGGGTTTTCAACAATCTGAAGCACATAAGACCCATAGCAGTGTACCTTGGACCAGTCCAAGGTACACCACTTGTATTAGGTTCGAGGTACACCACTTGAATATTAAAAACAAAATAGTTAATCACCAAGTTAAGGTTAGACTTAACTTAATTTCAAGCACACTGTTTTATAGCTAAAACTTTCCTTTATATTGCATAACCATTGTTTCTGAATAAACACTGCATGTTTGAGTAAAAAATACACTAAAGAATCTGACAAAATTTTACTTTTGAACTGTGAATTTAGTTTTTCGAAACCTCTTTAATAAATTGACCTTTTAAACAAACAGATATAACTTCACTGAGATCCCTGGTAGCAAATACTTTAACTGCATGTGGTGTTGTTTCAATATCTAAGCTAATCGAGCTAGAATCAGCATAGGTTCGAGGTACACATACGTCCAAGGTACACCACTTACCCCTAAATTAAAGCGCTACAAAAGGAACACAATATAAACAGCAGAGGAGCAAAACATAAAACATACAGAGGAACAAAATTTTTTTAAAAAATTATAATGATATCTCATATAGCTAATGAGAAAAAGGTTCCCAAAGTTAGGCAATTTAACTTGGGCGAGATAGAACCATCTTGAATGAGTTTGTGGAACCATACTTCTTTATATTAGGTATACCTATGAAATGACAATATATGAACAGATGGCACTGCACCCGGGTTAATAAAAGTGTGGAATCGTCCTAATAGAATTTTGTCAGACTACTTTTAACCTTTCACCTACCTGGGGCATTAGTTACTGCTGTGTTTTTTTTCATAGTCATTCTAGGATTTAAAGATGTCATGTTTCATGCCAACAAAGGGTCATTTGCGGGAAACTTTATTCCATTACATTATTTCGAAAAAAACTGCTGCTAAAGCTTTTCAAATGCTGCTAAAAGCTTATGGAGACAATGGTCCATCTGCACTGTGAAAAAAATCTGTAACCATTACAAAAAGTTTTTTTGTAAAAAAGTAAATAATTACTAAAAATAGTGCTGTAAAAGCACATAATATATTTTTGCTAACAATACATGTTTATACCATGTAGATTTACAGGACTATTTTATGTATCCCACACAAGTAATGTTTCTGTAACTATAAAATTCTATGGATACCGCATTTTCCGTGCAATTGTAAAGAAAAAACAAAATGTATGCTTTCCCGGTGTGGTACCAACCCCCGGTCTCCCGCGTGATAGACGGGGGAACTGAGCACTGCACTACCGAGGATGAGTAGACTGCCGAAACCCGGGATCGAACCAGGAACCTTTAGATGTCCGATCAAACGCTCTACCAACTGTACCATGTCGGCACACAGATAGTCAGGAAATGAGAAGTGAAATTCATTTGAAACAATCAACTTAGTTATAAATTCAAAATAGCGATTGGTCTTGAATCAGGATCGAGGTCAGACTTTAGTTCGTGTAGCTCTAGTGCAACGATAATTCAAACCTAACCTAACCAAACTTTAGTGGCGATGCACGCGACATTTCATGCAGAAGAACATGATTGGCTAAAACAAATTGCAAATACTAGAAAAAATTTTGTAACTGCAGAAATAAAGATTTCTGTTCAGAATTACAAAAACTTTTTTTGTAAAATTGGTTATTTCTGTAACAATACTAAAACAAATTCTGTATGTTTACAGAATTTTTTTCTCAGTGTGAACCATTTTGAAAGTGATGGTTTGTTTGATTTAAAAAAGCTGATTTTGATGTGATAGACAAAGATAATTGAAAACTACCAAAAAAAAATTGAAGATGAAGAATTGCAAACAATTTTGGATAAAAATCCAAAAATGTCGCGGGTACATATTTCAGAAATGTTAAATGTAACTCAGAAATGTATTAGTGAACGTTTTCATGCCTTGGGAATAATTTGCAAGGAACGAAAATGGGTACCACATGCTTTAACAGAGTTACAGATGGAGAACAAAAAAGTCACTTGAGAACAAGTTTTGAATCGACATCAAAGAAAGTGTTTCATGCATCGAATTGCCACAGGCGATGAAAAATGGATATATTTTGACAATCCTGAACGAAAAAACAGTTGGTTGATTCCAGGCCAACCCTCAACATTGCACTGTGAAAAAAATTCAGGAACGTTACTGGGAAATAATGGGCAGCTGAGCTGCCCGATTTTTACCAGTAATGTTCCTGGAATATATCAGTAACCTTCCCCAAAAACATAGAAACAATCCCACTAAGAGCCAGTAACTTCTCTGGAAAATACCTGGAACCTTTCTGGAAAATACTAGGAACCTTTCTAAAGAATACCTGGAACCGTTCTGGAAACTGAGCGGGCACCCAACGGAAGTTCGAACGACATCGTACGCTGAAGTCATCGGGACTTTGGACTCCACAGATTAAACGAGCACGTCTGTCCCCCGTGTACTCGGACCCATCCGTAACGAATTGGATTTTCTACTCTTTCCCCAGTACAGATATCCAATTTATAGGATGACAGGCAGTAGGTAGGATTCGAACCCCCGCACTCTTCAGAGAGCTGAATCCTGAGGCGGATGCCTTAACCACTCGACCACGGACGGGCCTGTCATGAACTTAATTATACCAACAGCGTTACAGATCAACTGATTTTGAGCAAGGCGGAGGTTCATTGCAAACGTTGCCAGATTTGAAAGGGAAAACCTGAAAATCCCAGGAACTTATCACGAAGTGATGGATACTTGAAAAAGCCAGAAACGTTCCTGGTATATATACGGAAAGTTAAGGAGATTTTTTACAGTGTGACTCTAAAGAGAAAATCGCTTTGAAAGATACAGTTTTTTGTGTTTGGTAGGATCAAAGAGGCCTTCTTAAGTATGAGCTGCTTAAACCTTGTGAAATAGTTACTTCTGATCAATATCGACAACAATTAACCGATGTAAACCAGGAATTTAAAAAAAAACACGTCCAGAATGGGCTCGCAGACACGGAATAGTTATTTTGCTCCATTGCAATGCGCGGCCTCACACCACAAATAACGTTAAAAACACCTTAAAAAACCTGACATGGGATGTTTTATTGCCCCCGCTATATTCTCCAGATATTGGTCTTTCAGACTATCACTTGCCCATATCCATGGAACATGGTATGGCTGAGCAGCACTTCGCTACTTTTGATGAAGTTGAAAAATAAGCATATTCGTTTTTTACCTCCCAAGACGCAAAGTTCTATCACGTAGGAATCCATAATTTACCAAAAAGATAAGCAAAAATTACTGATTTTAATGGTACATACTTCAATTTATTACCCTCATCCAGTGATGCAAAATTCACTGTCAAGTTTTCTTAAAAAAAGGGTCATTTCATAGGTATACCCCTAATATTTTTATGGGGACCTAAATAATGAGTACACTGCAAACTCGGGACACACATTCGGAACAGATTTAGCGCGCTTTCAGGAAAATTGTGTTCCGATAGTGTTCCACATGCGTTCCTTCGCACAGATCGAATTCTAAAAGCATTCCAGAACCGGTGACAAAGTGTTCGGAATGTGTTCTGCTAAGGGATTTGTTGAATTTCCCTTTTGGAACACATCGCGAACTTTTTTGGAACATCTTGTAGAACATATTGCAAACACTTTTGAATCACATGGTAGAATACATATTGTCTTTGAAAATTACAAGGATTGAATATCTGCTTTGATAGTGTTTCAAACTAATTTTACGATCTCAATTGATTTTAAACACTTCATAGAACACTTGAACATTTGCACATTTGAGATAGCAACACTTTTAATCACTTGACCGTGCTTTTAGATTACAAAAAGTAGTTGGCCATGTTAAAACTCCTAACAGAGGATAGAAGTGGACAACAACAGTTGGCAACCACTGAAGACACTTTGTGGAGGTGGCGACAGATGGCAACATCTGTCATATGTGCTTGTGTGTGTCTTGTGTTGTCCTACTTGACGATGGTTTATAAGCGAGTCCTTGCGACCAAGCACACAAGCCTGAAAATATATGTCAACCAACCAACCTAATAAACTAAGATCCGCAACGTGAATCTTTTTGAAAACATTTTGAAATCATTATATTTAAGTTTGTGCGGGACGTGGCTGCTTAAATTATCCAAACTGTGGAGGAAACATCTTACCAGGTGTGAATTGTAAGAAATCGATTGTTATTGACTCTAAAATTTATGATTTTGCTATATATTTAAATGATCTGGATTTCGAATCTCGATTCGATTAGACTTCTGAAATAGTTATTTTGACTTTGTCTTGGTATCTTATTTGAAATTTAAATCAGGAATTAAATAGTTCCAAAATTTTATTAACAATATATTTGTTGTATGACATTATTTTTTTGTATGTATTGACGTACGGTCAATTGATTATTTCTTATTAAAATTATTTTTTGCAATTTTTTTGTGTTTCTTTTACTTTTCCCAAAGGTGGTTTATGGATTGCATCGTAATATTCTTATGTAATAAAAACTCGTAAAGTATGCCATGCTTAAGTAAATTTGTCAAAACCATGTTTTTAAAATTTTCAAATACAAAGACTTTTTTTTAAATGTAAAAACAAAAATATCTTTTAACTTTTAAGTACATTGCAAATCAGATATGTATACCTTTATTGTTTTAATTATAACGTTAGCATAAGACATTCATAATCCAACTAAATTTTGGTTGGTGACCCTAGTTTTTTTTCTAGTGAGATTAAGATCATTAGTAATAAGATATGAGGCAAAGTGGCAGTGCTTTGTATTGCCATGCCACAGGGCCGGGATACGAATCCCGGATTGGTGGGGTCGAGAAAATGAGGACCAAGCATGCTTGGGAACTAAACACTGGTGGTCCTGCGTAGGTTGACCACCTAACCGGGACATATACATAGCAGCCCAGCGCCCTAGATAACGAAAGCTGAATTAGGCACGGAAGGACTTGGCCCAATAATGTGCTGTTGTGACAAGGAGTTTAGTTTTTCAGTATAGGACATATATGTATATATTTAAACTATACTGCATCTTACTAATACATTCATTTGAGTTTTTGAAGTTTTGTTACTTTAAGGGGTCATAGGTGTCTTAAAAATGTGCAAAGATGGTACTACAAAATAGAGTTTGATCTTTCATGTAGTTTTTTAACTACTGAATATATAAGCATAATTTTTTTACTTGTAATTCTACTAGATTTATTCAATATAAAACAAATTTTAAAATTGATGAAACTTCAGCCTAAACTAAAATAAATGATATTAAAAATAAAGCTATTTGAAAACATTGCGATTAGACTTGCGCAGCAAATTTTGAGGTCAAAATTGAAAAAATGACCAAGAAAATGACTTTATATTGTACAAATATGTACAAACAAAGACTTATAACTAAATCCTCAGCTCAATTTTAATTAGAAATTATTTTAAGAACTTTTTTCTAAAAAAATTAATAAAAATTTTAAAATTTTGATTTAAATTTTTTTTAATGATTTCTTATTAAAATTGAGCTGAATATTTAGGTATAAGTCTTTGTTTGTACATATTTGTACAATATGAAGTCATTTTCTTGGTCCTTTTTTCAATTTTGACCTCAAATTTGCCGCGCAAGCCTAATCACAAAGTGTTCAACTAGAGCTTTATGTTTAATATCATTAATTTTAGTTTTGGCTAAAGTTTCCTAAATTTTAAAATTTGTTTTATATTAAATAAATCTTGTTGAATAACATGTAATAAAGTTATACTTATATATTGAGTAGTTAAAAAATTACATGAAAGATCAAACTCTACTTTGTAGTACCTTCTTTGCACATTTTTAGACTACTATGACCCCTTAATATTTTTTCTAACTCCAATAGAATACATAAAATTTTCCAGGTAACAAAATAGACAAAGAAAACAATAATCACAATTATTGCCAATAAAAGTTTGCAGGTAGGTAAGATAAGGTGAGGCAGACAGGTTAGTCATATACTAAAGGTAGAGTAGGGTAACTAATGTAAGTAGTTAGGTAGGTAAATTAAGAAGGCAGGCATTCAAACAAATTGGTAGTTAAGACAGGTAATCAGGCAAGGTAGGTGGTTTTGGCAGGCCGACAGGTATAGACAGGTAAGGTAAGGCTGGCAGATAGGTTAAGCAGGGAAGTAAGTAAGCCGCTGGGTAGGTAGGTTGGACAGGTAGACATGTCTTCACCATTGCTGTAGAGCTGCAAAAAAGCATCTTGTAGTTGTAGGAACATGCTAACTCAACATCAAAATTAATAGACTGGGGAAAGGGCTAGTCAAATTGCCATATGTTTTTACAAAGATAAATGACTTAGTTTTTAAAAAAATCCTTGTTAAATTCTAAAATAATTGTGCATTAATTCATTGAAACTAATTTCAAAATGTTTAATTGTTTTTGGTCAAATTTTAGAATTATGAGTTGATTGACTCATGAATTATGTAACATTTATTTATGAGCATTTTGTTATTAACCATTATAGTAAGATTTTACCAGAGTTGCCAACCTGCTAGATTTAAAAAGAAGGAGATCCTAGGCAGAAATCGGGAGATTTTAATTTTTTTATTATAAATTCAAGGACTTTTCCAGAAATATTCAGTGACTAGAAATTACTAACAAAATTAAATCTTTTTTTGGTATATCAAGTGGAGCGTTTGGCATTCTTTATTTATATGCAGAAATAGAATATCTTTGAAAATTGTATCTGGCGTAAACGATCGAATTCTTTTTGACATACTTTCATCAACACTTTTAATTTGAGTGGCAGTTTGCAGGAAATGCTTTTCAAAACGCATAGAGGAACGGGGTTCCGGACACAATCCCGACAGCCGAAATCCCGACAAGCCACAATCCCGAAAGCCATAATCCCGAAAGGCCATAATCCCGACAAGGACAAAATCCCGAATGGGTCGAAATCCCGACAAGGACGAAATCCCGAATGGGTCGAAATCCCGACAAATCTAGAAATTAAAGCCGTTATGCTTGATTGCGGGCAATTTAATTGTTCATTTTTGCTTTAATATTTTTGCATTTGGGAAGAGTGACTTTTCTTTTATTGCTATGTAACCATAAAATGCTTTTGGTTTAAAAAAAAGGTGTGTTTTAATCAAAATGCATTTTTGTATGGAAATCACATTTAATCGGAGTATATTTGAAAGTCTATTGTTTATCTTTTTTAGTGTTTTCGTTTCGTAATTCAGACTTATTCATTATGTTATGTGGTCTAGGTTGATATAATTTTTCTTATAATAGGTTATGTAGTAAGCTAATTGTGATTTTACGCTGAGTTCAAATATTTAATAAGACACGTGTGATTAATTAGTTTCTTTTGAATTGTCAAAATCACGTTTTACTTAGGATTAAATCAGCAATAAATGGAAATAAAACACCAAAAATTGTAATTGCATTATTTAAAAGTTGAAGAAAAAAACTATACATGTCATTGAAGGGAGCTATAGTATCGCCTTCAGACACGTTTGAAATTTTATGATGAATGTCGTTTACTTGTCAACAATGAAAGTTGTGTCTGTTAATAGTTCAGTAGATATAGCTTTTGGGGTGAAAGTAATTCACAGAATGAGATGAATGTTGAGGCTTTTGTACGTTTAGATGAAGGCCCTTAGACGAAAGTATGTTATTGTAAATAGTAGGGTACCTTTATCTACGTATAGAAGTATTTATAGCAACCCTAGAAAAGCGTAACTTAAACTGGTTTTCCCGCCTGTTTTGTTATTTTTATTTGCCCCTGGTGTTGGTCAACTATAGTAATCCAGCAAAGTTAGATTTTTATGTATAAAGAAGTTATGTCTTGATAACTATCATTGAACGGGAATTGACCTATTCCACTGTTTTAGGAACGAGAAACATAAAAATTTGGATATTATGAATTATTATTAATTGCCTTTAATAACAGTTGTTAATTTATTATTAAATGTTACTTTGCAATATTTTGGGAAAAGTAATTATTATTTTTGTTAATTGTTATAACTTCCGGAATGGGGTAAGAGGCTTACCTAGTTTTTAGTTTTATTAAAAAAAAGCACCTATAAGTTAGAAATTTCTTTGCACGCGTTTTGTTCTCGGAAATCTATTATTATTTTTTAACTGAGAGAAATTTATTTCGGAAAGTGAAAAAAGTTACAACTTAAAAAAATATTAATCAGATATAATCAGATAAAATAATCATCAGATATAGTTCTCAAGATTGATGTTTTTACAATAAATTGTAGTTTGTATGTGCATAAGATTTTGTGGAATAATTAATTTCCCCCCTTTTGAATGCTTTCTTTTTTGTGTTTTTTAAAAATATTTTTTTAAAGTTTAAATCTTACTCTGGAGTGTCATTTCAGGGAAATCCTAGATATTAAAAGAGAATCTTATCACAAGGATCAACTAATTGAAATTTAATTGAAATTAATTAATATCCTATCAAGAAATATAAAATTTAAATCATATAGCTAAGGAAAATAATTATTACTACTAATTATTAGCAAAAAACCCACATAGTTGCTTGTTATCAATAAATGATAAATTACCAAATAATTTTATTCAATTAATAAAGTAAATTTAAAAGTTTAACTTATGGGATAGCTTAATAGCCATTTCTAAGTCTATTTTTTTTACCTTTTACGAAATGGGGGGGGGGGGGGGGTTAGCTAGGTTTTCCCATGGGGTAAGTTTTCCACCATGCCTCGAATTGGAAATACATTATTTGAGGGAGGGGGGAGGGTTGGAAGGGAACGGTCTGCTTCGTTTTTGAAGATACGCTGCCTATTTCACTCACAAGAATCTTCGTTCAGTTGGTGTTGTTATATTTTAGTTAGAGCTGTTTAATGATTTTTTCGACATTGAGTAATTTTTGTATGCTTACATTCACACCTAAATTAAGCGTCCTTCCATTTAACTTACAGTGTTATCATCGAGTACAATAAAAGAGGGTTTCTCGTTCTAAATAAATATGTATTTGTCTTAAAAATAACTTAAATCTCTAAAAGTCAATGAAATAAGAGTCGAAAAATGGCGATGGCCAGGTTTACCAAAATGTCACGAGGCAAGAGAAATCCAGCAATGCCTTGTATAAAACGTGCTTCAACCTTTATAATGTTCCAAAAATGCAATTACAGTCGAGCCCCGCTATAGTTAAACTTCAACGTAACCAACACTTGGTTCACTATAGCCAACTTTGCTGAAATTTTTTTGTACGATATAAGGCTTCTAAATGAAAATTATAATAATTGTTTTGCCAATCTTTAATGTATTGAATAAATAAATCGAATTTATATAAAAAAAATATTTTAAAAAATTGCAATTAAATTGATTAATTTTCGAAATTATTAAAAAATGTCGAACATTTTGGAATAGCCGAATACCGAAGGATCCGTATATTTGGAAACTGTGTATTTGTATAACGGACAAATCTTTACATATATTTAATTGACTGGCTCCATCTTCATTCTGATGGCTTTTTTTAATTGCAGAAGTCCTTTATTTTTCAAAACTGTTGTCTCTAATTTAAAATGTGTTTAAACTCTTTCATAAGAAATGAGTGACTAAAGAGTACATGTTAAAAGGCGAAGTATTGAACAGTTCCACTTGGGTCAAGTTTTCAGGAGGTATTGGTAAAGAATATGAAATATGTACAGTAGGGGACAGGAAGATGAATGGCTTCATTGTACTCCAGAAGGGGTAGGGTAGGGGTAGGTTACACAGGAGTACTGCTGACACGCCCCTTAGAATTGTGTGTGAGTTGAGGGGGGTGAGATGAATGGTTTGAAAAGAAAGGGTTGTTCCTGGAACTTTTAGAGGGACTGAAGATAAGCATAAGCATGCTTCTTGTTTACTATGAAAAAGGTCTAGTTTTAGTGAAATTTGACCTGTTGTGAAAAATTGTCTTCTCGCTTGCCACTTATATAACTTAAAATATAGCGATACGAAGAAAAAAATAAGATGGGAAATTAGGGTTCACTATAAGCGAACTCTCATTTTCTAAGCGGTTCACTATATTTATCCATACAAAATAACATGTTCAGAAGGGACCTCTAAAAAGTTTCATAACAGCGGGGTTCGACTGTATTTTTTTTAATATAGACTGTTCAAAACAATTAGGGGAGTGCATGGTTTAAACGTTTTCACCCCTAATGATTCGATTTATAATCATCAGCTTCAGATTTTTTCTCACTAAGTTAAGATCGCACTTATTTATCGTTAGATGGAAGAATCATGTCTTTTGAAGAATTAAACAATGTTTGTTTTAATTAAATGAAAATATGAAACACATGGTAAAATAAAATTCACTCCCAAAAAGTTTTATGAAATAAATTAACCCTAAATTATTCACGCCTGCGTTCCAAGATGTTTTAAAATTGAGTTTACCTTTTTTTACAAATAAAGTTTAAAAATAATTAGTGTTACAATTTATTTAAAAGTTATTATTCCAATTTTCCCCCTCTCATTTTAATTAAAAATTAAGATCAAAGAAACTTTCCCTGGTCTCTCCTAATAATCAATCGATTGCAGCAATCAATACATAAAAAATAGACACAATAAATTTTGATTTTTTTATTACTGTTATATACATTAACTAACATAATAAATTCAATAACTTTATAATCAATAACCTTACAAACCATGAAAATCAGTAACCCCATATTTTATCCCTTTAAGTGTTCATTGCTAAAAATACAAAATAAGTAGATAAATTTCAAAACCTGCATCATCTCTCATCCTCTTTTTTGGCCGTTCGCGTAGAGGAATATACATTTTTTTAATGTACGCTTGTACTCAATTTTTGAAAACTTTCACCTCCCTTCTCCCTCCGAAAACCCCCCAAATTTTTAGCCATTTGTTACTGCGCCCCCTAAACTAGCCAAGTACAGCGATAACGGCGCCAAACTAAAAGTCTTACGAAAACTTTAACGAACCGGAGTTTAAATAATACTGATTCCAGTACATTTATCCCACAACAGAATGATAATTGAAGCAATAATAAGTATTAACAACATTTATTTTTTATAGACAAAATTGAACCACCAGAAACGAATCATCCATGTACTATAAAATAAATACCAGACCGTACATTACTATACAAAGAGACAATTAAAAACTCCACAAAACAATGAAATAATTAGCAGCACATTTTTTTTTTATAATGGCACAATTTCAATAAACAGAAGACAGTCGATAATATTTTTTTACAACAAGCAGTTTATATTTCATTTAAAATAAACCAATATATCTAATTAAAAAAAAAAATCGAAAAATGGACAAAAAATCTATTTTTCGGGATTTCGACCCATTCGGGATTTCGACCTAGTCGGGATTCTGACCCATTCGGGATTGCGACCTATTCGGGATTTTGGCTTGTCGGGATTTCGGCTTTCGGGATTCTGGCTTGTCGGGATTTCGGCTGTCGGGATTATGTCCCAGACCCAGAGGAACGCTATATTTTGCACTTACGAAACACCTTTCAAAATAGTTTAGGTATGATTTTCACTCCTTTCAAAACACTTCACGGTGGATTTACGGCACACTTTCAGTAACACTTTTATTGAGCAGCAGTTTGTTGTATGGTATAAAATTTAACACATGCCTTAAAATTTTCCATGCAAAATGCTTGTTGTCTTAAAAAAAACTAGTACTTTTGTTTAATGTTCAACGGCCATGGCGACTTGCCTTATGGGCATAAAACAGAAGATTTTTTTTTTCTTAAAGACTTCAAACATCTTGCTTGTAAAAATTTAAAGCAAGTGTTAAATTTTATACAATACAACAAACTGCTGCTCAATAAAAGTGTTGATGAAAGTGTGCCGTAAATCCTACGTGAAGTGTTTTTGAAAGGAGTTCCGAAAGTGTTCTAAAAGCGTCCTCGAATGTGTTTTGAAAAAGCGTTCCCGAATATGTTTTGAAAATGCGTTCCCGAATGTGTTTCTTAAAACGTTCCTGAATGTGTTTTGGAAAGTGTTTCCGAATGTGATCCGAAAAGCGTTGCCAAATGCGTTCTAAAAGTGTTCTGAAGAAAATATTGTTCCATTAGGTGTTTCGAAATGCATGCCAAAATGCGTTCCGGATTGTGATCTAAAAATGGAGACAAAATAAAGTGTTTGGAAAGGCACTTCAAAATATGTTCCAGAAAGTGTTCTGTAATGTGATCTAAACTAGGAGACAAATATAGTATTCTGCAATGTGTTCATAATCTGTTCACAGATTTGCAGTGTAGTTTAAAAGATGTTTAAATATTTAAGATAAACGAAGAATATTCACCAGTTCTTTCGAATTCCAAAACTAATTTCTTAATTATCTTCTATTGAAAATATTTGATAACGATATGACTAGTTAATTTATTAATTATTTCAATAACTATGCATAATCTCTATATGATTTTATCCTATAGAATTTATACACATAGTTGTTGAAATAGCAACCTATGAAAAGGTACAGCTTTACTTTTTTGCACTAATGAGAATCGTTCTAGCTGAAAAATTAAATTTGAAGAGGATATATTATCTGGTTATTTTTTTTATGATTTAATTGCTACAAACGATTCTGAAGAGGTCTTTACTGTTTTGAAACATTATCAAATAGCCTTCATATACTTAGATAGATTGTTAAATATAACCGAATTCTGTTTACTTTCAAATTTGCTTTATTTTAATGTTATGGCGATTCTCTTACTTGGTAAAAAAAAAACCTTACTTATGTTATGGAACTTATGTTATGGAAAATCTATAATTCAATAAAAGTCTTGATTCCGAAACCGTTGCATTAATACTACAGAAGTGATCAATGACAGAACGTCCATCTTGACCAGTCGGTCACGATCATTTTTTTGCGTAAAATGATAAAAAAGTATCACAAAAAACTTATTTTTAATTTGTTTTTTACCTACTTTCTTTTCTTTTACTTTGCGACCTCAAGTCGCACGTTATACATTTTAGCGATTATGTATGTCATCTATGTTATGCGTTATATTAAAGCAATAATTATGTATGAATGTTTACTTAAACTAGAATAATAAAATTGTGACTGTAGTTTGGCATGTAGTACGGAACTACTGAATTACCTGGATGACGAGGGCGGTCGTCTTGATGTTGTCGACGGTTCCGTTCCTGAACTGCCTCTTCTTCAGCTCCTGCGCCATGTCGAGCAAGGTCCTCTCGTCCACAGTCACGCCCCGCTGGGCGGACGCGCACGCCAGCGCCAGGGTGGCCATCGCTTGGTGGTCTGCGAAGAACGGACAACTGTTGAAACCCCCCATATTAAATTAATACACATTCATTTAACCCTTTATTTGGAATAATCACTTTCAATATTGTTCTTTCCAAATGTTTATGTCCCGTTATGACATCCAAACACACATATCATTCGATTCTTCACACTTTGTTCTATTAGACGTTATTTTACATTAATCTCAATAGAAGTCAGAACTACGATTTTTTTACTTAGAAAATAGCTAACAAGAGTTTCACTTGATTTTTTAAAAGTTTACTTCAGTTCCACATATTTAAAACACAATTTAAACTATTTCGGTTAAAATAATAACTGAATTTTTTTTATGATATGGACCTTAAAATATATAACTCGAAGTGTTTTCAGGTAATTACATATATAAATATATTATATATATATATATATATATATATATATAATATATTATATATATATATATATATATATATATATATATATGATATATATATATATATATGATATATATATAATTTTGTTTTTTTTCCTCAGTTGAAACATTTTGGCATTATTTCAAAAACCATATAAAAATTAAAATGGATTTTTTTTATGGAACTCTTATTTTTGACCTTAAATAAGCTTATTTTGTGAATATCAGATGTTTCTGTAGTGTAGTAAATTTTTGTTACTGATAGGGTTGAAACACTAAATTTAAACTCCTTCGGGCAACAGCCCGTTAGTTAGCCATGGCCTGCCATGCCCATTTCAGCTTAAGTGCACTGGGGTGACAGCCATACGTCCCAGTAAGGTGACCTACCCAAAGCGGAAAAAAATCAGTGCTTAATTCCCAAGTAATTAGTGAAGCTAAATATCAATTTTAGTATTTTCAATTCCTTGTAGTATAGTTAATGTCTTTGTTATAGATTTATGTTAGTATTATGTAAGAGTATTGTGTAGATTATGTCAACCTTTGTAAACGAATTAAGGCCGATTACAATAAAATTAATATCCATCTATCTATCTCTACCTAAATATCAATTTTAATTTAATTTTGAAGCTTTAATTTTTTTACAATCTTCAGAGGTTATCTTAAACTGCTATCGGGTTTCTTAAAGTTAGTACTCGAAAATACATGTAGACGATCTTCATACCTGTCAAGTCAAAAAATCTTGAAAACTGACACTCCTTCTCGCGATGTTATAATCCATATGTTGACGCCAGTTGTCAACATGTTGTAAATGAATAAACTCAGCAAATAGCTCGAAAGCAACTTTCTTTATTTAAATAGTAGACAAGCAGGTAAAAATTGGTAAAGGAGATTTAAAAGATTGATCAAATAAATATTGCACATGACAGGTAAACAGATAGTTAAAAATGGCCACGCAATACACAGAACAACAGACTTTTATAGAACCGCCTCTTCTTTACTTCATTTCATTTCATTTGCTTAGGCAGGCGGTTACACTCCCCCACCTTGAAACATGCTAAGGTTTCAATGAAAAGAAAACCTTAAAATACAACATGGTTAATTAAAAAGAACAATTCTAAATAGATCAAAACACAATTAAAATTTGTTATCCTGAATGGGTAAAATACAAATACTTGAAACACTACGTTTGTAAGTACCTTTCTCGGTCTTAACCTCTACCACGCGAACCCTTCCATCCTTGCCCGGTATTACCCCAGATATTCGACCTATCCTCCAAGAGCAGAGAGGTAGCCCATCTTCTCTTAGCAAGACAACCATACCTGTAACAACGTTGTCGGTTTCAAAATGCCATTTCGACCTCTGTTGAAGGTTACTAAAGTAATCTAGAGACCATTTTTTCCAGATGGTCTGTGACAATTTAGTCAGTAACTGCCATCGAGTTAATCTATTGGCTGGGGTATCGACTAAATTCAATTCGGGCAAGGAGTTTAGAGGGCGACCAATTAAAAAATGACCAGCAGTTAAAACCGAAAAATCGTTAGGATCCGATGACATAGGAGTCAAAGGCCTACTATTTAGCATTGACTCTATCTGATAAGTGATTGTAAGGAACTCTTCAAAAGTAAGCTTATGCTCTCCAATACAACGCTTTAAGTGATGTTTGAAACTCTTCACTCCCGCCTCCCAAAGTCCACCAAAATTGGGAGAACGGGGAGGGATAAAACCCCACGACACCCCCTGCGAAGTCAAATAGCTACTTACTGGCTCCTGGTCAAACAAGGCAATAACCCTTTTAATTTCCGAGGCAGCACCACAGAAGTTCTTCGCATTATCTGAAAGAAACTGCGAGGGTAATCCTCTTCGACTTACAAACCTTTTCAGACAGGCAATCAATGCATTAGATGTTAAATCACATAAAATTTCAAGATGTACAGCTTTAGTAACTAAACAAACGAATACACAAACATAAATTTTTTGGTATACACCCTTCCTCTGATTTTTATATTTAATAAGAAAATGACCACATAAATCTAATCCTGTTTTAAAGAAAGGAGGACTAATCTGGACTCTATCTTTCGGCAAAGATGCCATAATTTGATTAGCTTCTCTGGGATTAGCCTTAAAACATGTTACACAATTATGTACCACTCGTCTAGCTACACCCCGGCCACTTAAGGCCCAGTATTGTTGACGCACAGTATTCAACAATGCCTGTGGTCCACAATGTAAATTTCTTAGATGATAATATTCAAAAATCATTAAAGTTAACTTATGACTCTTTGGAAGGAGGACAGGGTGTTTTGTATCAAAAGGAAGCCCAGAGTTCACAAGTCGGCCACCAACACGAATTATGCCCTTTTCATCTAGAAACAGTGCTAAACTGCTAAGACTTGATTCTCGAAGGGGTTTTTTCTCTGCCAAAAGCTTCAACTCCTTAGAGAAGGCTTGAGTTTGAACACATTTTAAGATAAACTCTTTAGCCTTGTCCAATTCACTCACCTGAAGGGGACCGCTGTGAACTCCGGTCCTACAATTGGAAATAAATCTATAAATAAAAGCAAATATTCTAATTAATTTAAGATAAGAATTGGTAATGTCAAAAATACAATTTTCAGTAGAGCTAAAAATATTAAATTGTCTCTTTCATTCGGGTGATCCTTCTTCAACTCCCTAGTGTAAGACTCTTCAACATCGGGAGCACTACAATTTACAGAAGAAGTGTCAGTCAGTTCATTCCTAGAGAGAAAAGCTGGCCCCATTCCACCAAAGCGAAAGTTTCTCGATCTGACCAGGCCACACACCACGAGACACAAGGTCAGCAGGATTGTTACCAGTACTTACGTGATTCCAGGCGAAGGATTTGGACAACTCTTGTATTCTAGACACTCTGTTCGCCACAAAAACTTTGTAGGAACTCGGAGGTGATCGAATCCATGCAAGAACTATAGTAGAGTCACAGTATAGCAACACTTTATCAATGCTTAGTTCCAAGGCTGAGATTACCTTAACGACCAACTTGGTCAACAGCTCCGCACCACAAAGTTCAAGCCGGGGAATGCTCAAGGGCTTAGAAATAGGTGAAACTCGCGATTTACTACATAGGAGAGACACTTGAACCTGACCACTTTGATCTTTGGATCGAATGTAAACCACAGCTCCAAATCCATCCTTGCTGGCATCACAAAATCCAATTAGATGTATTTCTGTAGGACAATCACTGATGATTCGACGAGGAACGTGCACTTTATTCAACAATGACAAAGGCTCTGCAAATTTGCACCATTCTTTTTGTAAACTGTCTGGAAGTTCTTCGTCCCAGGAAAGCTTCAGCAACCAAAGTTTTTGAATGAAGAATTTAGCCTTTATAAGTATTGGCCCCAGCAGCCCCAGTGGATCAAACAGCCTCGAAATATGCGAGAGAATGGACCTCTTTGTGATTGCATACGGTGAAGTATCAGTAGAAAAGGCGAACTGATCTTGACCCGGATCGCAACTCAATCCCAGAGTCTTAACGGTGCTATTGGAAGACTTGTCAAAAGACACCTCACTACTTCTGGTCTTGACTGCATGAAGGAGGGAAGGCTCATTAGAACTCCACTTATGAAGCTCCATTCCTCCCACCCTCAATAAGTGGATCAACTCAGTCTGAAGCATTTCTGCACTCTCTAGATCATTACTCCCAGTGAGGATGTCATCGACGTAGAAGTCCCTCTTGGCCGCTCTAACAGCCGAGGGAAACCTTCCTTCCTCATCTATGCACAATTGCTTGAGGACCCGAGTCGCTAGGTAGGGTGCCGACTTAGTACCGTAAGTGACCGTGAGCAGCTCGTAAACTTTAACCTCGTTATTCCCATCCCGCCAAAGAATGCACTGTAAATCTGTTTGTGATGGGTTTACCAAAATTTGTCTGTACATCTTAACCACATCTGCGGTTATTGCAATGGTGTGTTTTCTAAACCTTAATAAAATAGAAAATAAATCCTCTTGAGGAATATTACCAGTTTTAAGAAAATCATTTAAGGAATAACCAGATGATGTAACAGCAGAACCATTAAAAACTACTCTAAGTTTGGTTGACGAACTCTCAGGCCTCAGAACGCCATGATGAGGCAAAACATATCGGGGGATATTTGACGTGACCTGCATATGACCAAGTCGCTCATATTCACTCATGAAGTCATGGTACAAGGCCGAGAGTTCCTCATTATTATCTAATCTCTTGAAAAGGCTAGTTAATCTTTTGTTTGCTACGAATTTAGAGTCGCCCAAATTCAAATTTTCATTCACAGGTAGGGTCACAACGTATTTACCTTTTTTATCCCTATAATGGGTTTTAACAAAATGTTCTTCACAAAATAAATTTTCATCACCCTGATCACTTTCAACCTCGATACCTTCCACCTCCCAAAACTGTTTAAGGGTCTTATCTAAATCCTCTAAAATTAACCCACAATGAACAATTTGGTTACTGTCTACAACCACGCTTCCCCCACACAAAAAACCAAACACAGAGTTTTGGAAAATAAGATCAGTCCCAGGTTGATCTAGTGTACCAGGTTTCAAAAGCTCAAAAAATACCTGAGCTCCCAACAAAATATCAACCTCCTCTCCTGGTTTATTAAAATTGTCATCGGCTAATTTCACATGTTCTAAATCAAGAGAACCGATATCAAAATATTGAGTGGGGGCAAAATCGGTGATATTTGGAACAACAAGCAATTCTACAATTTTTGAAAAGGTACCATCATGATTAGCAATGGTTGTTTTGAGTGCAGTGTCAACCACGGAGGTAGAGTTATTTAGTCCTGAGACTACGACTCTTATTTTCTTGCGTCTTAGGTCCAGTTTCTTGGAGTATGTCTGGGAGATGAAGCACGACTGGCTTCCATTATCTAGTAGCGCTCGCGCAGAGTGATATCTCCCAGACCTATCCGCAATTTGAACCGTAGCCGTGCTTAGCAAGACCATTTTGGACCCAAATTTGGTAGTGTTAGCAGCAGCACAAAATTTAACCTCAGTTTGGTTAACCGTTTCTTTAGGAATAAAAACCTGCGCGCTTGGGTTAAAACTAGCAGCAACTTGAGTTACTTTATTTCCACCACTTAGTGAAGGGCGACTCTCTTCAGGGCTTTCGGAAAAATGCAAATAAATATGATGTCTCTTTTTGCACACTCCGCAACTTAGCTTAGACCAACAAGTTGCGACCTTATGGTTACCCAAACAATTAAAACATAATTTATTAGCTTTAACCACTTCAACCCTCTCCTTGACCAACATTTTTTTAAAATCTGGACACAAATTAAGGTAATGAGTTTGATTTTTACACAGTACACACTTTGGACCTTTAACTTCCGACACAAAAGACTTAGAAGCAAATTTTGACCCATTAAATCGATTGCCCTTATTTGTTTCATTTACTGACCCACGCGAGTGAGAAAATGGCTCTGTCTTTCCACTCCCACTCGACGACACATAAATATCAATGCACTTGGACATGTCGTGGGGCTTGAACCAATTGTCCTCCTGCTTAACGCCAATGTGTAATTGAAGGTCCCGATCCAAAGTACTAAACAACTTATCTGAAACTACTAAGTCGCACAAACCTTTAAAATCACTAACTTCACGTAATTGACAGTAATAGTCAAAGGTAGCACTCAAACGTGAAGCGAATTGAACGTAAGTTTCGTCACGAAATTTTTGGGCTTTACGAAAGTCATTTAAAACTTCTTGAGGTGAACTTTGGAACTGTTTTGAAACGGCTTCCTTGACTTTAGAATAATCAGACAAATCATCTGCAGTCATATGAACCATCATATTAGTCGCCTTCTCCCCCAAAATATTCAACAAAATTTCAGCCTTAAAAGTCTCCGGCACATTTTTAATTTGAAATGCCCTCTCAAGAGACTGGAAATAAAAATTATAAGACTCAGAACGCGATGGCAAAGACATGGTTAAAGTTTTTACACTTGTAAGTAATTGTTCTAAACTTTCCGCTTTTTTAAAATTATCAGTATCATCAATCTTTACACTCGATTTGAGTGTTGAATCTGATCTAATTTGTTCCAGTTCCAATTGTTTTTCTATCTGTGCTAATTTAACACGTTCACACTCAAGCTGCGATTCACGTTCTTTTGAGAGTCCACTTTCGCGCTCACGTTCAAGTGCATTTTCTTCCTTTTCCTTAATATCAAGCAAAACAGTTTCAAGGACACTCTCAAACACCTCCCTTTTATTTTTGTAGACGTCGCTATTCTCAATGGCTTCCCTTAAAGTTAAAACCCTAGGAGGTGAAGGCACAAAAACATTTAACTCCTCTGCTAATTGAATTAATACTTGTTTCTTTAAACCAGATAAAGACATTTTTACTACTAAAAGTATAACCTTTATTACAAAATAATATTAATAAACAATGCTAAAAACTACTCACGGGCACCCACGGCACTAAACCACTCAAATTGGTGGTAAACTATGAAATATATCCGTACATGGCTAAATATTACACTTTCATTGTAGCACTCTGTACACTCGATCACAACTCCTTGAAAGCAAGTGGACTGTATAGACTGTATTCTTGAATCACTTCACGACGGACCACTATGTTGACGCCAGTTGTCAACATGTTGTAAATGAATAAACTCAGCAAATAGCTCGAAAGCAACTTTCTTTATTTAAATAGTAGACAAGCAGGTAAAAATTGGTAAAGGAGATTTAAAAGATTGATCAAATAAATATTGCACATGACAGGTAAACAGATAGTTAAAAATGGCCACGCAATACACAGAACAACAGACTTTTATAGAACCGCCTCTTCTTTACTTCATTTCATTTCATTTGCTTAGGCAGGCGGTTACACCATATTAGTCGAGAACAAGAGGTGGTGCGTTTGTACTCGGAGCTGTAAGCGTAAGGAGCAAGAACCCTACCTGTCCAGAAGGGTCTGTGCTGGGAGTCGAAAATGGTCGTCATCCTCTGGACATCTCTGTCGCTCATCGCGTCGCCGGCGTTGCACAGAACGAGCAGTTCGAAGGGGCTGCCCGTTCCGTTGTTCGACTCGATGTCCGAGCGCAGTTCCGCGACCAGGTCTCGACCGTGGAAGTTCCTCGGGTCCACGCAGGCGACCATCAGCGCGGGAATGTAGAGGGAGAGGTCACGCCGTTTCAGGTGACCACCGCTGTAAAAATGGATCAGAAATAGTCACGGTTTAAAAAAAAATAACTGCATTTTGAATGTACAATAACTGTGATTTGATTTAACAGTGTGCATTAAGTTTAAGGGGTCTAAGGAGTCTTAAAAATGTGCAAAGAAGGAACTACAAAGTATAGTTTGATCTCTCATGTAATTTTTTAACTACTCAATATACAAGTATAATTTTTTTATATGTAATTCTACAAGATTTATTTATTATAAAACAAATTTTAAAATTTATGAAACTTTAGCCAAAACTAAAATAAATGATATTAATCATAAAGTTGTTTTAACACATTGTGATTAGGCTTGCGCGGCAAATTTTGAGGTCAAAATTGAAAAAATGACCAAGAAAATGACTTTATATTGTACAAATATGTACAAACTAGGACTTATACCTAAATTCTCAGCTAAATTTTAATTAGAAATTATTTAAAAATAAATTTAAAATCAAAATTTAAAAAAAATTATTAATTTTTTTAGAAAAAAGCTCTTAAAATAATTTCTTATTAAAATTGAGATGAGAATTTAGGTATAAGTCCTAGTTTGTACATATTTCTACAATATAAAGTCATTTTCTTGGTCATTTTTTCAATTTTGACCTCAAAATTTGCCGCGCAAGCCTAATCACAATGTGTTAAAATAGCTTTATGTTTAATATCCTTTATTTTAGTTTTGGCTAAAGTTTCATAAATTTTAAAATTTGTTTTATAATAAATAAATCTTGTAGAATTACATATAAAAAAATTATACTTGTATATTGAGCAGTTAAAAAATTACATGACAGATCAAACTATACTTTGTAGTTCCTTCTTTGCACATTTTTAAGACTCCTTAGACCCCTTAAAGCAGACTCATTTAGAGTATTAAGGTATCTTGTCATTTAATATCGGATTTATTCTTTCACTGCTCACAACAATTAAGGGAACTCATGGTTTAAACCCTTTCACACCCAATGATTCCATTTGAAATCATCAGCTTGCAATTTTTTTACCGACTGCACTCATGTAACGTTTGGTGGAAGAATAATGTATTTTAAAGAATTAAGTAATGTTTGTTTTAATTAAATAAAAATATGAAAAACAAGATAAAATAAACGTCTCACTAAAACCGTTTTAACAAATGAATTTACCCTACATTCTTTATGCATGCATTTTGGGTGTTTAAAAATTGATTCTACTTATTTTTACCAAATAAAGTTTGAAAAATCATAGTTATAATTCATTCAAAATTTATGTTATAAATTATTTTTCCCTTAAAATTTAGTTAAAAAGTTAAGATTTTCCCAATTTTTTTTACCATTTCATTCTGGTTGCATAATATCTATTTCACAAATTTCCGATTTGTAGAAAAAATTAACCTAATCCAAATTGTAAGGTGTCGTTTGGCAAATAAAGTTATATATTTTTGTAATAGTTTTTTATTGGATTAGAAATTTTGGATATTTGGTATAAAAGTTCTGACTTATAAACTTTTTGACACACCTACATGTTACTATTCGTCTCCGTTATATCTCATCCCTAGAAATTTATTTGGTCGGTGCAAAAAGATTACTAGCCATGGCATCCAACAAATACGAACGTAAACAGGTCGGCCGGGTAGAAATGCTCTTCTGATATTCGGGTAATCAACACCAGAGACATAACATAGAGTGGACTGCGCATTCATAGTAAAGCAGCTTAAGGATGGAAAACCAAAACCGGTTTTCAAAAAATCGGTGGTTCCGGTTTTGACTAAAAACCGGTTTTTTTGTATGAGGCCCTTCGGAACCGAAAACTGGTTTTTCAGTTAAAAACCGATGGAAAATGGAAAACCGGTTTTTTTGTATGAGGCCCTTCGGAACCGAAAACTGGTTTTTCAGTTAAAAACCGATGGAAAATGGAAAACCGTTTTTTTCTAAAAAACCGCCATCCCTTGCAGATTAGCATTATGTCCTAAACATCATAAATCGCCAAGAGGGGAAAGGTTGCTACATATGGCAACTTAACGCTACCGTTTCGTTACGAACTATTCCAAATTGTCGCAAGACCTGAATATCAGCTAGCAAACCGAAGTGGAGACTACCATCACAATATCCAAGTCACGTGGGTTTCTACCAATCACGGCAGTTGAATTTTTTTTAATTGTTTTTGCAGGACGATTTTTTGAGCATTGTTGGTATTTTTCTCTTTTGGCCTTTATAATAAATATTTAATTACATTCTTTTAATCTCTGAGCATGTTAACAATCGTGAATGTTGTACTCCTAATTCAGTAACGTTTTGTGCAAGATGCCAAATGCTTGTGAATTCCTAATTGTAAAGAGGGGTATAAAAAAGGATTAGCACTTTCAGGGGTAAAATTTATTTAGTTCTGCATACTTTTAGTAATTGTATGTTCTTCATAAACTATAATTTCTATCGAGGGAATATATTCTAAAAGCTCTTTTATACTGAAGAATCATTTTCATGATTAAATCAACGTTATTAGAACTCTAATTATAATAAATATTTTGGTCCAAGTCAATTAAATTAATGGTCTGAACATTGAATGAACTTTTATATTCTAAAAGCTCTTTTATACTGAAGAATCATTTTCATGATTAAATCAACGTTATTAGAACTCTAATTATAATAAATATTTTGGTCCAAGTCAATTAAATTAATGGTCTGAACATTGACAGCTTAGAAGTACAATATTTTTTTTTACAATTTGGTCAAAACGAAACAGGTTTTTGCAATCGTATTTTGTTGAGTTATTTATATTTAAAAAGTAGAGCATTTTTTGAATTTGAAATATATTGATGTGTTTTAGAAAGTTGATTTATTCCAGGTGAAATAAAGGAAGAAGCAATATTTCAAAAAAATATATATTTGATTTTTTTTTAATCGGACCGTTAGAACGAAAGTTATAGAGACGGCAGAAAATATTCACAATGTCAATAACCAACTTATATTACAGCAACACTCTACATAAACCTACTAATGTTCTTTTTTATTAATTTTTAATAAAGAGTCCACATTCAATTGTTCAAGTAATCTTAAATAGACGCACAAAATCAAAGAAATAATCTGATATGTATTAAGAGGATCTTAAAATACCAGCTATTCATCCTTGCTCCTTTCCAAGCTTCTTTATCATAACATTAGATTGTCGGCCTCTGTGTTCAGGTCGTTGTGGAAAAACTCGCCAAATGGTAAACTCGCCATAGATGCGAGCCAAACGCGACACAGTCATGTGACTGTGTAAGTTAGATGTTTAGGACACTTTAGGTTTGCCAATGCGCAGTCCACTCTATGTTATGTCTCTGATCAACACAGTATCGGATAATTGTAGTTCTACTGTACGTGTTAGAAAAATATTTGAGAAAACTGTTAAACGAAATGATGCATTTAGCAATATGGAATTTCGTTTGGCGATTTTTGAAAACTTTTTTTTTTTGCCTTTGAGCTCAGTTGTGGCTCCAAAAATTGGTGAATGTTATCAAAAAGAAGCACTTTCTCCGTTTTTCACAAAATATTTTTTTTCAAATTAAAATCGAAAATGTTGTACTTAAATCTTTTCTTACCCCTGCAACTTAGAAAGAAGTTGAATAGTGAGTTCGTAGTTCATCTCGTTCATGGTTTCATTCCCTGATTGGAAATTTTCCTGATTAGCGAGAAACAGGGTAACTGCGATCCTGGGCAGCTGATGGCCCCACTTTTTAGTTTGAGTCCCTTTTTTCCTAATACTCATGAACCAGTTGACAAGTTTTTTCGTTGCCAAACTTAATTCATCATTCAAAATTTCTCTTGGTGACCTCGTGATAATGGTAGGTGGAATTGTTGTTGCTGGTGCAATGTCTATAAAGAAGAAAATATAAATGTTTCCAAAATCAAGTTTGCAGCAATAAGTTCGAAGTAATAACAAATAAGTTCGAAGTAATAACAACTTGTGATAATTAGGTTGTGTGTTTGAAAAAGAGGGAAATAAATTAGTGACTAAAAAGTTTTTAAAATAATGTTGTAGACTCAAAAACACATAAAAACATAATAAAGAACTCGATATTATATCAATGCAAATTGTATAGTGAACATACTAACATTATCTCAATATATCAAATTTTAATACGCAAATATTATATCAATATTAAAATTTATAAAATGCAAATATTATATCAATATCAAAAATTCTATTATACATATATATTATATCAATATTGTGCAGTTGTAGATTTTAGTACGAGACTCGAAATATTTTATAAAGTGTTCAACTAAGAACTAGATGCTTCTGATGTAGGTAAACTTAGTCTTGGTAACTTTAAACTTAAAAAGCATACCCAGTAAACAGTGAACTGCTGGCCCAGCAGTTGATTAACTGCTGGAAGTGATGGTTTAGTGCTGGTGCATGCATATTTCTGCTGGAAAGGGCACCTTTACGTTGCCGGCATACGTGTGGTGATTATCTGAAGACAAAATGCTGGTGGGCCGCTGCTGGTATACATATGCTGGAACGGTGCTGTCGTGTTTCTGCTGGGAAGTGCCCCTTTACGTTGCCGGCATACGTGTGGTGATTATCTGTTGACAAAATGTTGGTGTGCCGCTGCCGATCTACATATGCTGGATCGGTGCTGTCGGTTTGTCGTTCCAAAACAAAATTATCTGTATTTTCAGATGCCTTTAATTAGCAAAAGTAGGTATATGCATCTTGAGCCGCGGTAGCTTAGTCGTGTGAAGCGTCGTGTTCGCATCGGAAGGGTTGTGGGATCTGTCCTCGGCGGTGCTGGGTTGGTTCTGGGTCTAATTGTTGTAGGGTTGGCACTTGTATTCGGTCTAAAGACCACCGTGTTGACTAATGATGGCTGGGTAACGTTAAATATGTAGTGGTCAAAAAGTTCTCCATGTTCTCATACCACATCAATACCTCTGGAAGTACTAGATCAGGGGGTTATCGGCCTTTGATCCGGATCAAAATTCCGATATGTGAGTGAGTCTGGATGTAGGTATTCTTAAACAATCATTTTTTTATTCAATTAATTCTGTTTTATTATTATTCAATGTACAGTTTTATAGAGGATCCAAAGGCATAAAATCCTTGGTCGGCTATTGATATTTGCTGTGGCACCTCCGGGCACCCCGAATCAGGGGTGCCTTTTTTCTCCCTTAGGGTGCCACCATTTCTTTTCCTGGGTCACTCTGGACTAGGGGTGCCATCCCTTCACCCTAGTTAAGGGTGCTGTATGACGCCTGTTGGGGTGTCGCTGACGGGACACGTCCTTTCACCCCTACAGGTGCCAAATGCCACCTTTAGTTTTAACAGTGCGGGGGGGGGGGACTGCTGCAATATTGATGCTATCATTTGGCAGCGTTCTAAAAAGGTTGCAGGAAAATAACTGCTGAAATACTGCATTATTGCTGCTGTTATATTGCAGTTTTCCGGTAAGGGTGTTGGAAGAAATAACTGCTGAATTACCACCATATTGCTGTCGTCAATACAGCAGCATACTGCTGGGCGGCTTACTAGAAAAGTGCTGGCAAATCGGCACTTGCTGTTGGCCCGCTGCTAAATTGCCGCTGGAAAACAGCAGTAACTGTTGGGCGGCTTACTAGAAAAGTGCTGGAGAAAACGCAGCTGTCTGCGAACAAGTGATGGATCGCTGCTGGCCAGCACTGCTGGACCAGCATTTTTCCCGCGGACACTTTATTGACTTTTAAGTACACTTTCTCCCGGCACTGAATCAGCAGTTCGGCTGCTGGAAGCCAGCAGTTTCCTGTTGCTGTCCCAGCAGATTTTTCCTTATTGGGTAACTACAACTTACTTCAAATTTCCCCAGTTTTTCAATTTCACAACTCATTAATTAATTTGATATTTTTAGTTTATAAATGTATTTATTTAGTTTTGCACCATTATATTTACATTAATTTTGCGAATATTCTAACAGCTCTTCCCTCATATCTCATACCATCTTTATTTTTTTTTATTTTGAAACTTAATTCCCCTTTGCAATAATCTTTATTTCTTTTATATCTTGCTTCTTTTATATCTTTGCTTTCTTTTAATCTACTTTTTATATCTTGTTGATATTAAAGAAATTGTGTCTGACATAGCTCAGGTGACCAATTAACTCGATGTATTCAAATATATATATATATATATATAATATATATATATATATATATATATATATATATATATATATATACAGGGTGTTTCATAATTGACCGGAATAGGAATTGATGCAATTCCGAAATATTGAGCCGGCCCCTCCGAAAAATAGTAAAAAGCCAATTGATCACGGGTTTTGGTCGTGGTTGCATACTTGAACTAGGGCAGCACGAGAATGTGTTGACGAAGGGATGCATTTGTTTTGAGTTCGGTTTGGTTGAATCGACATATTGCCTAGTAATTTTACAATTTGCAGATTCTGTTACATCACAGTTCCTAAAACAGCTAAAAATGATTAATAACTACGAAAATGGAATTTTTGTGTTTGGATTTCGATTTAAATAATTTGGTGTGTTTCAAATTCGAGCTGGATGTTTGAAAATTGGAAGGAGCTAAACGTTTTGCGATAGAAGTGTACAGTTTGTCGAAATGTGCATGTGTTGGGACCAATTAGTTCCATAGTAGGGTAGAGACTGAACCTACCAATCGCACCATCTACCAACACGGAGACAATTTAGGGTGTCATGTGGGGATCGATGGCCGAGGGGTTTGGATCGCAGGCCATATCGCTAGCAGTCCGCGCGCTGTAAAGGGTACTACCCAATTTTTTTTTCAAAATTAAATTAAAGGGTGATATAAAGTTTAGCTTTCACATTTAGAACAAAAGAGGCAATTTTACCCATCTACTTTACTTATTGCAAATGATATATAAAAGTACTAGCTTTATAAACCCGGCGTTGCACGGGTGTACCCTTAATAACGGATATTTTTTTTATGTAAACAATTATTTTATACCAATTGATCCCTTCCCCACTGGCCAGTACTCCATCGGTAAATTATAATCGCTATTCAAGTGACACCTACGACATAAAAAGAATATTTTAATAAAATTTGGTAGCTGTACCTTCAGTAATTTTGGCTAGGCGTTGAGTGAGTCAATCAGTGAGTTAGGACTTTGCCTTTTATGTATATAAATTGAATTTAAGAAAGAAAATCCATAAAAATTGCTTATTTATAACACTTAAAATTGAACTAAAAGCTGTGCTAAATGATTTTTGTCTAAGATATATAAATAAATCTTGTGTGGAAAATGGGCTCTAAGTAACAATTTTTTGTAAAAAAACGACTTTTCCACATTTTTTATCGAAAAAATAAGAACAAATGTCAAAAAAATATTTCTATTTCCACTTTTTGTCAAATACTAATTATACTTCTGATTGAAAATCAAAATGTCGTGCTTGTAAAATAAATAAACTACAGCTTGGCAACTTGGCTCAATATGACATGAACATTTGGCTTCAACAAAACAGAACCATGACGTCAGTGTAGCGAACAGTCACCAGATTCACCTGATTGGCTGATGGGAAAAGTGTCGCGAGGAGTCGGGGAATATTTAAATCGCCTTTCTGCTGAAAGCGTGTGCTTTTCATTAATCTCCAGCTTGCTGTGACGATATGGTTTATTCTTTAGAGGAGAGGATTTTTTTGGTGTTGGAATTTCACCGCCTAGAACACAATGTTAATGCAACAAAACGGAGTTTCAAAAAGAAGTTTAATGTTACCAAAGGACCAAAATTCGACACAATAAGGATGCTGTTTGAAAAATTTCAACGAACTGGGAACGTGAATGATGAGAGAGCTGGATTTGTCGGGAGAAGATTTTCGCAAACAACCACTGCTAATGCTCAGCTGGTGGAAACAGTAATACGAAAGCAGCCTTGTATATCCGTCCGCCGTGTTGCAACTACGGTTCAAATCAAGCCAACGTCGACGTATCGTCTCATGCGGCAGGGCTTGCACATGTTTCCATACAGAATTCAAACTCGGCAACCTCTCACCGCTGCTTCAATTAATTCACGGGAGACATTCGCTAACGATATGGTGCAAATGATTGATGTTGGTGATATAAATGTAGACAACATTTGGTTTTCGGATGAAGCCTACTTTCAGCTGGATGGCTACGTTAATAAACAGAACTGGCGCATATGGGGAACAGAAAACCCCCATGTTGCAGTTCCATCATCTCTGCATCCACCAAAAGTAATGGTTTGGGCCGCCATTTCGTCCAAAGGACTCATTGGCCCCTTTTTCAGAACCGGAACTATTACTGCCCTCCGCTACCTAGAGATTCTTCGTGAATTTGTGGCGATTCAAAATGCCTTAGATGACGCTGAAAGCACTTCGTGGTTCATGCAAGACGGTGCCCGACCCCATCGCACGGCCGACGTGTTTAATTTCTTGAGCGAACATTTCAATAACCGTGTGATTGCATTGGACTATCCCACACATACAGGAAGTGGTATGGATTGGCCTCCTCTTTCACCAGACTTGACCCCCTGTGATTTCTTTCTGTGGGGATATTTAAAAGATCAAGTGTACCGTCGCAATCCCGAAACAATTGAGGAACTAAAGCAATACATCTCTGCTGCATGTGACGCCATCCCACCAGAAATTTTCAAACAGGCGGCCGGTAATTTTGCTCTAAGACTGCGTCACGTTATTGCTGCTAATGGCGGATATGTAGAAAATATCGTAGAATGAGTAAACACATAATTTCACCCACCCTATATTTTCGTTTGTTTTCAACTTTATTTGCAAACACATGAACAAATTTTTGAAGGGTCGATTCTTTTTTAGGATCGACCCATAAAAAACAATAGCAGAACCACTACACATACATGCACCGTTAAGCCATACAAACCCTCCTTCTTTGTGCTGTTTACTATTTTTTTCCTTTTATTAATATAAATAAGCAGGTGCCCGGATGTTGTAATGGTTTGGATCGCAGACAATTACGCTAGCAGTCTGCGCGCTGTAACGGGTGCGATTTCCGCCTTCGCCCTGGGTGTACTTCCTTTCTCTGTCAGTAATAAGTCCTTCTGTGGTTGTCTTACTTGACGAAATCTTATAAGCGGGTGCCTCTGGAGCTGCTGGGTCCGGGTTCGAATCCCGTTCAGGCATGGATGTTTGTGTTTGTCGAGTATATGCGGAGTACGTGCTCGTAAAATCTGTTGGGTCCGAAAGTCCTGTGGGCGGTCATTGCGCAGTTCACCATGGGTACAGGTCAATGGAGAAAATTTCCCTACCCTTCAGGGACATGTCTAAATTGCGGAGGTGGCGACAGATGGCAACATCTGTCATAAGTGTTTGTGTGTGTCTTGTGCTGTCCTACTTGACGATGGTTTATAAGCGGGTCCTTGCGACCAAGCACACAAGCCTGAAAATATATGTCCACCAACCAACCAACCAATAAGCGGGTCTCTGATCATGCACACAAGCCGGAATATATATGTACATACCTACCCAGCATAAATATGAAAAATACAATAATTGTTATGTTTAAACTGATGGTCAACATCAAGTTTTTTTTAACAATAATGCAACAACCTATCAAAATGAACAGCATCCTAATTTTTTTTTTTTGAAAACTAGTTGAACCTGTAATTTTTATCAGATGTAAATTCAAACAAACCAAACTAAAAGTACTACATTCTTGTGTAGCTCCAGTGCAAGATTTCATGCACGACCGAAAGGGCGGCCAATTAGTTAGCCGTTTTTCATTGGCGGGGGCCGGGTAAATATTTAGGAATTGCGTCCTATACTATTCCGGTCAATTATGGAACACCCTGTATATATATATATATATATATATATATATATATATATATATATATATATATATATATATATATATATATATATATATATATATATATATATATATATATATATATATACAGGGTGTTTCATAATTGACCGGAATAGGAATTGATGCAATTCCGAAATATTGAGCCGGCCCCTCCGAAAAATAGTAAAAAGCCAATTGATCACGGGTTTTGGTCGTGGTTGCATACTTGAACTAGGGCAGCACGAGAATGTGTTGACGAAGGGATGCATTTGTTTTGAGTTCGGTTTGGTTGAATCGACATATTGCCTAGTAATTTTACAATTTGCAGATTCTGTTACATCACAGTTCCTAAAACAGCTAAAAATGATTAATAACTACGAAAATGGAATTTTTGTGTTTGGATTTCGATTTAAATAATTTGGTGTGTTTCAAATTCGAGCTGGATGTTTGAAAATTGGAAGGAGCTAAACGTTTTGCGATAGAAGTGTACAGTTTGTCGAAATGTGCATGTGTTGGGACCAATTAGTTCCATAGTAGGGTAGAGACTGAACCTACCAATCGCACCATCTACCAACACGGAGACAATTTAGGGTGTCATGTGGGGATCGATGGCCGAGGGGTTTGGATCGCAGGCCATATCGCTAGCAGTCCGCGCGCTGTAAAGGGTACTACCCAATTTTTTTTTCAAAATTAAATTAAAGGGTGATATAAAGTTTAGCTTTCACATTTAGAACAAAAGAGGCAATTTTACCCATCTACTTTACTTATTGCAAATGATATATAAAAGTACTAGCTTTATAAACCCGGCGTTGCACGGGTGTACCCTTAATAACGGATATTTTTTTTATGTAAACAATTATTTTATACCAATTGATCCCTTCCCCACTGGCCAGTACTCCATCGGTAAATTATAATCGCTATTCAAGTGACACCTACGACATAAAAAGAATATTTTAATAAAATTTGGTAGCTGTACCTTCAGTAATTTTGGCTAGGCGTTGAGTGAGTCAATCAGTGAGTTAGGACTTTGCCTTTTATGTATATAAATTGAATTTAAGAAAGAAAATCCATAAAAATTGCTTATTTATAACACTTAAAATTGAACTAATGGCTGTGCTAAATGATTTTTGTCTAAGATATATAAATAAATCTTGTGTGGAAAATGGGCTCTAAGTAACAATTTTTTGTAAAAAAACGACTTTTCCACATTTTTTATCGAAAAAATAAGAACAAATGTCAAAAAAATATTTCTATTTCCACTTTTTGTCAAATACTAATTATACTTCTGATTGAAAATCAAAATGTCGTGCTTGTAAAATAAATAAACTACAGCTTGGCAACTTGGCTCAATATGACATGAACATTTGGCTTCAACAAAACAGAACCATGACGTCAGTGTAGCGAACAGTCACCAGATTCACCTGATTGGCTGATGGGAAAAGTGTCGCGAGGAGTCGGGGAATATTTAAATCGCCTTTCTGCTGAAAGCGTGTGCTTTTCATTAATCTCCAGCTTGCTGTGAAGATATGGTTTATTCTTTAGAGGAGAGGATTTTTTTGGTGTTGGAATTTCACCGCCTAGAACACAATGTTAATGCAACAAAACGGAGTTTCAAAAAGAAGTTTAATGTTACCAAAGGACCAAAATTCGACACAATAAGGATGCTGTTTGAAAAATTTCAACGAACTGGGAACGTGAATGATGAGAGAGCTGGATTTGTCGGGAGAAGATTTTCGCAAACAACCACTGCTAATGCTCAGCTGGTGGAAACAGTAATACGAAAGCAGCCTTGTATATCCGTCCGCCGTGTTGCAACTACGGTTCAAATCAAGCCAACGTCGACGTATCGTCTCATGCGGCAGGGCTTGCACATGTTTCCATACAGAATTCAAACTCGGCAACCTCTCACCGCTGCTTCAATTAATTCACGGGAGACATTCGCTAACGATATGGTGCAAATGATTGATGTTGGTGATATAAATGTAGACAACATTTGGTTTTCGGATGAAGCCTACTTTCAGCTGGATGGCTACGTTAATAAACAGAACTGGCGCATATGGGGAACAGAAAACCCCCATGTTGCAGTTCCATCATCTCTGCATCCACCAAAAGTAATGGTTTGGGCCGCCATTTCGTCCAAAGGACTCATTGGCCCCTTTTTCAGAACCGGAACTATTACTGCCCTCCGCTACCTAGAGATTCTTCGTGAATTTGTGGCGATTCAAAATGCCTTAGATGACGCTGAAAGCACTTCGTGGTTCATGCAAGACGGTGCCCGACCCCATCGCACGGCCGACGTGTTTAATTTCTTGAGCGAACATTTCAATAACCGTGTGATTGCATTGGACTATCCCACACATACAGGAAGTGGTATGGATTGGCCTCCTCTTTCACCAGACTTGACCCCCTGTGATTTCTTTCTGTGGGGATATTTAAAAGATCAAGTGTACCGTCGCAATCCCGAAACAATTGAGGAACTAAAGCAATACATCTCTGCTGCATGTGACGCCATCCCACCAGAAATTTTCAAACAGGCGGCCGGTAATTTTGCTCTAAGACTGCGTCACGTTATTGCTGCTAATGGCGGATATGTAGAAAATATCGTAGTATGAGTAAACACATAATTTCACCCACCCTATATTTTCGTTTGTTTTCAACTTTATTTGCAAACACATGAACAAATTTTTGAAGGGTCGATTCTTTTTTAGGATCGACCCATAAAAAACAATAGCAGAACCACTACACATACATGCACCGTTAAGCCATACAAACCCTCCTTCTTTGTGCTGTTTACTATTTTTTTCCTTTTATTAATATAAATAAGCAGGTGCCCGGATGTTGTAATGGTTTGTGTAAGGTTTGTAATGTAATTGCTCATATTTAATTATTGCACGCTCTCCAACTTTGTTAAAATTCCTTATTCCGCAGCACGACGCCTGGTCTTTTCTATAAGCTGCGTGAATTACTATTGCATGTTTTCGAATTTCTTGGGAGGATTAAAATAAAAGATGGCGACCTGGTGTTTAAAGTTGCGTTTGTCGTTCTTGTGGTTACTTTAAGCGTGAGGCTAAAGGCAGCGACTGACATTGTGCGGGGACACAAATTTCTAATAATAAAGAGAAAATGTTTGCTGTTAAAGGAAGCAAAAAGGAAGATTTGAGGCTGGTATTGGAAGAAATGGGAGAATCGGTAAGCGCTGCCGCTAAACTAGTAGACTTGCGAAAACAAATTGAAAGTAGCCAGCGCTATACTGAAGATCCAGAATTTTGGCGAGAATTTTTGATTACAACGATTGAAGACCGGAAAGCTGGGGAAGAAGACGAGAAAAGGGAGAAAGAAAGGGAGAGAATAGCGGCCGAGAAGGAAAAGGAAAGGGAGAGAATAGCGGCCGAGAAGGAAAAGGAAAGGGAGATAATAGCGGCTGAAAAGGAAAAGCAGAGAGAACATGAGCTGCAGTTGGCGCAGTTGAATCACGGACAGGGTATTGGCCACAACAGCGCGGTGAGTGACGGTTCTATTAAAATAAGCAATGAAGGAGATAAAGTTTCGATTGAGGGTTTTGTTAAAAGTATCCGTATACTCACAATGCCAGTGCCAACAAAAGCAGAAAACTGGGTGTTATTTTTCCAGTCTTTGGAGCGCTCGTTTGAAACTAAAATGGTTCCAACGGAATATCGTTCTGAAATTTTAATTAACTTATTAGGTGATAAGGCTTTGAGTGTACTTACTTATCTCAAGGGAGATGATATTAAAGAGTATGATACCGTTAAGGAGATGATATTACGAGAATATGAACCGTCTCCACAAGCATGTTTACAAAATTTTACGGAGGCTAGGAGGTATGTGAATGAAACTTTCCTGCAATTCGCATCGAGGTTAAACGCTCTGTGGCTGTACTACTGTGAAAGAAGAAAGGCGCAAGATTTTCAGACCGTAAACGACTTAATTGTTTCGGATCAACTTTTCAAAACTTTAGACCCAGAAACTGCTATGTTTATAAGAATTCAACAAGGAGAAAGTTGGTTTAAACCTTCTAGATTAGGGAAGGAGTGTGACATCTACTTGGAGTCCAAGGGAAAATTATCAAGGGATGGAGAAAATCAGTATCCTGCGAACAGATATCGCAATAAAGCCAATTCAGATAGTAATACAGGAAGATACAGCCCACCACCGCTTCGACGAGGGTCTTATAGAGGTGGAGATTTCAGGGGATCAAGACCACAAGCATGTTTTATATGCGGACAAACATCTCACCTAGCCCGCAATTGTTCTCATAGGGCAGGCTACGGGGACAGGGAGCCACAGAATGGTGGACAAAGAAGCGATACAGCTGTAGATACACAAGCCAATGCAGACGTTATCACGGCAAGAGTCAGCGGGGAAGTATTGGCAATAAAACCAAAGCAAACAAACAACAAGATAAGGATGGCGCGAATGAATATAGTGAAGATTAAGTATGGAAAAAGCATATTGAATGCAATTTTGGATTCAGGTACAGAAATTACCGTTTTTAGAGAGGACCTGTTGCAAGAACAAAATGAGGTTGTTAAAGGAAGAATCCGGTTGAAACCTGCTTTCGGAGAAGCAAAAGAAGCAAATCTAGCAGAAATCAATATTAGTTTAGTAGAAGAAAATGTAAGACAGATCACTCCTACTATGACAGTCTTGGTGGCGACTTGTAAAGATTTGAATGCGGACGTGTTGCTAGATACGGAAACCTATAAGGCGTTAACAAATAAGGCCAAAAGTTATACCACGGGAAGCTCGGTTTTTATGGCAGAATTGAATAAGAAATCTATCATTGACGAGGCAGCAAATAGCGTAGACCAGCAAGAAGAACAGTCAGATGCGGAAAGTGCCCCGTGCTACCGATAAAATACCTATAAGTGCAGTAACTCGTCCTGAGTTACCATTTCAAGTGGTAAATGTTGATTTGATTGGGCCGATTGAACCAGCATCATCTAGGGGGCATAAGTATGTACTCTGCCTTATAGATCAACATTCGAGGTGGCCGGAGGCAGTCCCATTGACATCATTGACGGCAAAGGCTACTTGTTCAGCTCTTTTAGAGATATTTTGCAGAACTGGCGTGCCTGAAGTAATGGTCCTAGATAATGCCACGAATTTTACTTCAAAATTGACTAAAGAATTCATGGAGAAGATGGGAGCCTGTCCGCGTTTTTGTACTCCAGGCCATCCTGAAAGCAATGGAGTGGTTGAGAGATGGAATCAAACCTTTAAGAGCATGCTACATCATGTAATTCGAGAATATGAGCGAGATTGGGATCGTCATATCCCTTTTCTATTATGGGCGTACAGGGAGGTTCCTAATTCTACTACCGGAGTACCCCCGTTCCTTTTGATGTACGGAAGGGAACCTAGAGGGCCTCTAGCTATACTCAGTTCTACATGGGCAGGGGGAATGCATTTACCTTACAGCCTCAGCAAATCGAGCACCACATACCTGCAAGAGCTAAAGGTCAAACTTGAAGCAGCAACACGACGAGCAGAACTGATTACAAAGCATCAGCAAGATGGCTATGTGAGTCATTACAATCTCCGAAAGCGGTATAAAGAATTTAAAGAGGGGGATCTGGTGGTGGCTTTGGTCCCGGACTCGACCAACAAGTTATATGCAAGATGGATCGGGCCAGTAGAAATCGTGAAGCGGAAGTACCCAGATTCATATTATGTACGGATGCCAGAGAACAACCTGAGGCTTCTACATGCCAATAAGCTCCGGAATACATAGCTAGGACCCAGACCGTGGGAATCGTGTTTGACGACGATGAAGATTTTGGGGAACTTTATGAAACCCCCATATTTAAGAAAGCTAGCGGTAACAGTTTTCTGAAGGAAGCAGAATTGGACCATTTGGCAGAAGAGCAACGGCGTGCACTGGTCAAACTAATCCTGGAAAATGAGGATCTCTTCTCCGGGAAAATTCGAAGAGCTAAAGTAGGGAAGCATACCATTCAAATTAAAGGTTTTAAAGAAGCTATTAAACCCAAGTCTTACCGAGTTCCAGAGGCATTAAAAAGGAAAGTCGATGAGCAAATCGAAGAATTGTTGAAGTTGGATCTCATTGAAGCTACCCAAAGTGAGATTGCGCACCCTATAGTATGCGTTAACAAAAAGGATGGTTCTTTGAGGTTATGCATTGACTTTCGAAGCTTGAACAGCGTGTCGATTCCAGACGCCTATCCAATGCAGAATATAGAAGAGTTAACGTTTCTGGTGGTAAAGAAAAAGTTCATTACTCTCTTGGATATGTTAAAAAGCTACTGGGCGATACCCATGGATGAGAACAGCAAGGAGCTTACAGCTTTTAGAACGCACAGAGGCCAATACCGTTGGAAGGTGATGCCATTCGGTCTCAGAAATGCAGCTGCCACTTACCAACGAGCGATATCGGAGGCCATACGAGATTACTCCGACTTTTCGTGTGCTTATATAGATGACCTGGCAATATTTTCGGATAGCTGGAAGGAACATATTGAACATTTGAAGCTCATTTTCAACAGGCTAAATGACTTGCACTTTTCAGTTAACTTAAGGAAGTGTAGCTTTGCGAAGTCTCAAGTGAAATATTTGGGACATTTAGTTGGGTCTGGTAAGCATGGACCAGATCCTGAGAGAATCCAAGGGGTAAGCAGCCTACAGACACCCAAAACCAAGAAACAGTTACGGAGTGCGTTAGGGCTCTGCAACTATTACAGGCAATATATACCCAACTTTGCGGCCATTGCTTTGCCGTTAACCGAACTTACAAAAAAGAGAGTTCCCAATGAACTACCATGGAATAAAGAAGCCGATCACGCTTTTCATCAGCTAAAGGAGCTGCTAGGTGCAATATCTCAATTAAAAGTGCCAGAAGTGTGCAAGCCGTTCTATTTATACACCGACGCTTCGCAATACGCCGTGGGAAGCTGTGTAAGTCAGCCTGATGAAGAAGAAAACCTCCATCCAATTGCATTTGCGAGTCAAAAACTGAATGAAAGTCAAAAGAAGTGGTCCACTATCGAACGTGAAGCCTTTGCCATCATATGGGCTCTCAAACGGTTCGAGACAGTATTATTTGGAGCGGAAATAATTTTAATGACTGACCACAACCCACTTGTATTTCTTTCGGACTCTGTTCCTCAAAGCCCTAGGCTCCAGCGTTGGGCATTGGCTCTACAGCGATTTAATCTTAAAATAAATTATGTGAAAGGACAGAAATTGATCAATGCTGACGCCTTGTCGAGACTTTGAACAGAAGACAGTACAACCAATGATGATAACTTTTTGCTGTTTGAACTTTGCAGTATTTTAGTGCTAGTAGTATTTAGTTCTTTTGTAGTATTTTTCTTCTTCATAACTCAACCGTAGCACATTGCTCCTGTACTGTTGTTTTGTTAGGTTTAGTTATTTTAAATTTCGAATTTAATATAACTCTAGTGGGGGAGGTGTAAGGTTTGTAATATAATTGCTCATATTTAATTATTGCACGCTCTCCAACTTTGTTAAAATTCCTTATTCCGCAGCACGACGCCTGGTCTTTTCTATAAGCTGCGTGAATTACTATTGCATGTTTTCGAATTTCTTGGGAGGATTAAAATAAAAGATGGCGACCTGGTGTTTAAAGTTGCGTTTGTCGTTCTTGTGGTTACTTTAAGCGTGAGGCTAAAGGCAGCGACTGACAGTTTGGATCGCAGACAATTACGCTAGCAGTCTGCGCGCTGTAACGGGTGCGATTCCCGCCTTCGCCCTGGGTGTACTTCCTTTCTCTGTCAGTAATAAGTCCTTCTGTGGTTGTCTTACTTGACGAAATCTTATAAGCGGGTGCCTCTGGAGCTGCTGGGTCCGGGTTCGAATCCCGTTCAGGCATGGATGTTTGTGTTTGTCGAGTATATGCGGAGTACGTGCTCGTAAAATCTGTTGGGTCCGAAAGTCCTGTGGGCGGTCATTGCGCAGTTCACCATGGGTACAGGTCAATGGAGAAAATTTCCCTACCCTTCAGGGACATGTCTAAATTGCGGAGGTGGCGACAGATGGCAACATCTGTCATAAGTGTTTGTGTGTGTCTTGTGCTGTCCTACTTGACGATGGTTTATAAGCGGGTCCTTGCGACCAAGCACACAAGCCTGAAAATATATGTCCACCAACCAACCAACCAATAAGCGGGTCTCTGATCATGCACACAAGCCGGAATATATATGTACATACCTACCCAGCATAAATATGAAAAATACAATAATTGTTATGTTTAAACTGATGGTCAACATCAAGTTTTTTTTAACAATAATGCAACAACCTATCAAAATGAACAGCATCCTAATTTTTTTTTTTTGAAAACTAGTTGAACCTGTAATTTTTATCAGATGTAAATTCAAACAAACCAAACTAAAAGTACTACATTCTTGTGTAGCTCCAGTGCAAGATTTCATGCACGACCGAAAGGGCGGCCAATTAGTTAGCCGTTTTTCATTGGCGGGGGCCGGGTAAATATTTAGGAATTGCGTCCTATACTATTCCGGTCAATTATGGAACACCCTGTATATATATATGGGCATTTCCACGCGTGACTGACACTACATCAGTACGATTTAACCAATTTCGTTTGCATAATTCATAATTATTTTATAATTATTTAAAAAAAATATTGTATGTCAGTATACCCCTTAGCATATAGTATTTTTAGCAATCAGTAAAAAAAATTAAAAGTTATTATTTAACTAAAAAATAACAAAAATGTCCTGATGTGACTGACACTACACGAAAGTTCGTAGATTTTTGGCTATCATGAAAATTCGAATTTTTTCTGATTGCGCAGTAATTCAGCATTCTACCACTGCTTATTTTAAGTATAAGGTTTCAGGCTAAATATATTAACTGAAAAAAAGTATTGAAATACCATAGGAAATAATTTATTAGCATTTTTGTGCGTGACTGACACTACATTCAATTCGTGACTGACACTACATTGTGAATTGTATCACAGATATGGAATTTTAAGCAATAACAACACAACATATGTTAATAATTTTGAGCATGGAAAGTTAAAAATTGCATAAATGGTAAAATTATGGTTAGAAAAAGATACACAACATCCCCTAAAGTAGGTTTCTGGTAATTTTGTTAAACTCTAATTTCTTCTTAAAAATGCAGCAAATCAACCAAATTAACATTCTACCAGTGCTTAGTTTAAGTATAAGTTTTAAAACTGAATCATTTAATAGCAAAAAAGTATTGAAAAATCATAGCAAATAATTTATTAACATTTTTTTGCGTGACTTACAGTACATTCAACTTGTGACACACTACATCATGTGAATTGTATCACAGAAATGGAAATTTTGGCAATAATAACAAAACGTATGTAAATAGTGTTGAACATGGTAAGTTAAAAATTGCGTATACGGTAAAAATATAGTTACAAAAAGTTACACAAGGTCCCCTAAAGTTGGTTTCTGGTAGTTTCTTACTTCTTTATTCAATAGCATTTTCTGAAAAGCCTTGACCCTGAAGCCACGCAAAAAGACTTCCCGACCATTGCAGATGTTTCAGTTTTACTGAATAAGCATCTTTACTAAACATTTGCCAACAAAATTTTTAACGATAATTTAACTATAAAAGGAAATAAAGCTCTTTTTATAACATCAAGTTCATTTTCAGAATTTTGTTGAGAGGTATATTTCTTTTTACAACATTTAAATTTGTTTTATTCGCCTTGTAGTATTTTGGGGGATTTAATGAAACATTGAAAGTTGTTTTAAGTAGGTATTTGTTGAATTTAAAAAAAACAGAGTAATTTTTGAGTGTCAGGGAATCGGAAGTATTTATCTTCCTTGATGAGCATATATCATTTAATCTACTTATTTTGCCCTTTACACAGTTGTCAGAAATGTATGATAGTGATATGTTTGGGCAGACTTCTTATTCAAAGTGAAAAAATCTTTAGCAAAATGTGAGTTAAATTTGATAGAAAGTGTGACTTCTTTTATCCCCTCCTCAATGTATCACGAAGTCCATCAATTAGTCCTTTACCATGATTGAAGGCAAAGATGAACATGACTTTTGGAAAAAAATTACCACCCATAGTTGTCAAATGGTTGGAGGATAGCAGTGGAGGTGAAATACTTTTAATTGAAGTGTTGTCCGTAAAGTGTTTTTGCTTTCATTTTCTTTAAATTTTTGTAATTTATCCCCTCCTAAAAATTTCCCCTTTGCTCTTTTTTTTTTTCTTTAGCTGTTGATATAGCCATCTTAAATCAAAATTATCAAAATATAAGAAATCTACAAAGATTATAGCTAATCTAAAACATCTAGATCAAAAAGAAGTTGTGACTCACACTACATTGTGACTGACACTACAAAGCTAAAATGTGTTATAAATAGAGAAAATGCTTTTCATTTTAAAATTAAGAGGTTTGGAATTACACAGAGGTTACTAAAGTTAGAAAATATCGTAAAAAATTTTAAGTAAAGCCTTTTTTTTTAAGTTATAGAAACTTTTCTATCTTTTCGTGACTGACACTACACTCAAAAAGGAGATTTTCATCTTCCTAATTAAATATCGTTTAAATATAAATACCAATTAATAGTGTGTTTTTAAGGTAGTTCTGATAGTGTATTTTAATAATTTTATCAAAAAATCTGATAAAATGTGCTTCGTACCTTAAAATTTATTTGTTCAAAATGATGAAAAAACACGAGACCATGCTTTCAAAACAAAGCGGATATTTTGAAGCTGCTGTGTTGCCAAAGATGAAACAATAATAGTTGTTGATACAAAAATAATAAAATTCAAACCTTTCTAAAGCAAACATAAAAGTTGCAAGTGCAGAAAAAAATAATTTTTTTTTTGCAGTCGTAGCCTCTTCTGCCGTGGAATTACCCATATATATAAAAAAAGAATCGCCAAATATTCAAAACCTTTCTCCTTCCTCCAATAAAATAAACTATAATTTCTAAAATAAAAATAATAAAAATCCCGTGCTTTCTTTTTTCACCGGTTACCGGGATGTGGGTTAATCCTCCTTCCAGAGCCCATATGCACCTCGATCTCTATGCTAAATTTAATTTAGCTTAAAAAAGTGACTGGGTGATTCTAATCTCGATGTAAATATGTTCTTTAGTAATCAGTTTTTAGAATTAACAACACCAAGTGCTAATATGAGTGTTAACTTGACAGACAAAGGAGTACTCACCAATGAAAGAATATTTAGAAGAGAACCCCTTGAAAGTATTATCAGCATCGGACCGAAACTCTATCCGCATCTGCCTTCCCTCGAAAGTGACGTTGGGTGGCAGACTAGACCCACAATACTTGTTCACAATATTCCAATCATCCTCCGGAAAAACCTTAGTACGAATTTCCACGCTGTCATAGCAACCTCCACTAGGCTATGAAATACAATGCAACATCAGATTTTGCCTTTTGAATAAAAAGAAGGCTTCGATTTGTTAGCTCTTTTTAATCATGCATGATAATAATTAGCAGTATAAAACTAATTTGAAAGACAAGTGACATTTTGCTATTAAAATTTTAATTATTTATCAAAAATGACATTTTTCTTTCAAATAAGTTTTATTTATTTACATTTTAAAAGGCTCTTACATATTCTGAAGCTGTAGACTCAATGTCAAAAATGTATCTATTAATTAATATATAATCGAACTAGATTTTCCATTCAAATTTGTTTATTTTGTAATATGCAATACAAAAGTTCAATTATGATTAACTATGTAAATTAGATATTTTTTTATTCACTAATTGTCTGGCTCACAATAATGGGGAAGGCATCAGGAGGCTACTCGTTATCATATTATCGGTATATTTTCATTGTTGAAAGCTATTACAATTAAATTGTTTAAAATATGTAATTAAACTCTTATACTCAAGCAAAATTATAAATACAAATTTGAGTTTTTTTTCTTCAATTGCATGCTAATTTTATGTAATACATTTTTCTAAAATAAACTTTTACGTAGTATTAAAATAATAATATTTTTTGTTATTTACATTGCCCAAATTTTTATTTTCTTATATTTCAAACATCGTTAGAATGCATTAGGAAAACCAAATTCTTAAGTAATACATACACGCTAGACATGGCCGAAAATAACCAAATAATGCATTTTTTGTTTTAAAGTCCAACAGATTCTCCAATTCTTCCTCTTTTAAAATAACGTAAAGTTTGTTATATTATTATTTCTTACTAATAAAAAGTTACAGAGGCTTTTCTAATCTTTCAAATCATGAAAGTTGGGGGGGGGAGGGGGGGGGGCGTGATCCTCGAAAAAGATTTTTTTAATTAGTTTTTTATTATACATGTCAAAGTTATTTTTTCGCAACAAATTGGATTTTTAATAGAATTTATAATTGGGACTAACTCATTAATTATTTAAATAATTCATTTTTATTTTCTTGTGGGATTCAAAAGCAATGTGATTGGGCGAGTAGGTTTTCTGATTTTCATATTGGCTAGTCATCTTGAGATCTTGCCGAGCCGACCGTAATTCCAAGAAGCGAAACGCTCGTATTTACTTGTTGCCAAATGTATAATGTTGTGGGAAATATCTGTGTCACCTGGAAACTCAGAATCAAAGTAAAATTGTCCATACTTCATTAAATAGAGACTCACGTTATGTTCGACTGCGAAGTCCGTGAAACTGAGCGTGAAGATGGCTTTCCGGGGCGCCACGATATCCCAGATGCAATGTTCGTTGTTATAGTATTCACTCGGGTAATTGGGGCTGGTGATCGTGCCCCGGTATCCATCCAGCACGCCCCCGCAGGCATCTGTGAGAGGAGAAAGCTGGATTGTAAACTGCGTTGTAAACTCAAAGCTTGGAAAAACCCAATTAGAAATATTTGGTTCGTTTCTTGCTTATTGTGGTTTAGCCGCATCGTATACCAAGTAAATAGCTCAAGAGAAACTAAATTTAGGGTAGGTGATTATACAACAGTGCTTATTTCACATTAAAAAAATATAAACGTTTTTAATAAAAATTAAGGGGCCATAGAAGTCAAAAAAATGTGCAACGAAGGTACTACAAAGTATAGTTTGATCTTTCATGTAATTTTTTAACTACTCAATATATAAGTATCATTTTTTATATGTAATTCTATAAAATTTATTTAATATAAAACAAATTTTAAAATTTATGAAACTTAAGCCAAAACTAAAATAAATGATATTAAACATAAAGCGATTTACACATTGGGATTAGGCTTGGGCGGCAAATTTTGAGGTCAAATTGAAAAAAAAAATGACCTGGAAAATGACTTTATATTGCACAAATATGTACAAAGACTAATACCTAAATTCTCATCTCAATTTTAATTAGAAATTATTTTTTAAAAAATTATAATCAAACTTTGAATTTTTTTATTAATTTATTTAGAAAAGAGTTCTTAAAATAATTTCTAATTAAAATTTTGCTGAGAATTTAGGTATAAGTCCTAGTTTGTGCATATTGGTACAATATAAAGTCATTTTCTTGGTCATTTTTTCAATTTTGACCTCAAAATTTGCCGCGCAAGCCTAATCCCAATGTGTTCAAATAACTTTATGTTTAATATCATTTATTTTAGTTTTGGCTAAAGTTTCATAAATTCTAAAATTTGTTTTATAATAAATTAACCTTGTATAATTACATATAAAAAATATACTTCATATTGAGTAGTTAAAAAAAAAATTATGAGAGAGATCAAACTATTTTTTTAGACCTCTTTCTGCATTTTTTTTTAAGACTCCACACACCCCTTATGTCTCATTCAGATTTTTTCATAAATTGCATTGAGATTTTGCAGATTGCATGTAATTAAACATTTAAATCGTATATTTGTTCTCCCGCAAGAAAGTAGTTTTTAATTGAAACTGTTATATGTGTGGAAAACCAGAATTGGTTCAACCGAAAAACTGTTTCTTGTTTCGGTGGAACAAACAAAATATGGATTTTTGACTGAAGAGATTGAAGTAAAAAAAAAATCTTTAAAGAAACCGATCATATTTGAAAAGGGTACATGCTGCGAAACACGCAACGCCGTGTAGAGGTATTGAGTTTTTGGAATCTAACGGTATTTGAGGCAAATAAATAGAATTATTTAGTTCCTTTTAACGCCACCAAAGTCGTGCAACACTATCCTTTTTCAGCCACTATACTGCTAATAATTCAATAGGGGTAAGTGGTGTACCTTGGACGTATGTGTACCTCGAACCTATGCTGATTCTAGCTCGATTAGCTTAGATATTGAAACAACACCACATGCAGTTAAAGTATTTGTTACCAGGGACCTCAGTGAAGTTCTATCTGTTTGTTTAAAAGGTCAATTTATTAAAGAGGTTTCGAAAAACTAAATTCACAGTTCAAAAGTAAATTTTTGTCAGATTCTTCAGTATAATTTTTTACTCAAACATGTAGTGTTTATTCAGAAACGATGGTTACGCAATATAAAGCAAAGTTTTAGCTATAAAACAGTGTGCTTGAAATTAAGTTAAGTCTAACCTTAACTTGGTGATTAACTATTTTGTTTTTAATGTCCAAGCGGTGTACCTCGAACCTAATACAAGTGGTGTACCTTGGACTGGTCCAAGGAACACTGCTATAGTTCTTATGTGCTTCAGATTACTGAAAACCCCTTTTAAAATTCAAGTAAATTCTTTCCTTTGAAAAATTAAGTATTTTAGGCTATTAATATGCAACCCTGATTTGTAAAATCTAGAAGAATGGAAATTTGTAAGAAATTTTGATATGGTGTGATATAGAATTTTTTTTGTAGTTAATTATTTAGATTTATGGAAGCCTATTAAATTTGAACAATATTGATATAACATAGAAAATAATAATTGCATGCTCATCTAAAAAGATATTTTTTTATAGATATCTAAGCAGAACATCCTTTTTACGTTTAGGCCTAGTTGAATAAACATATGGGGAAATATTTGAGTTGTTATTTTTTTTCAAATTTAAGACAGTAAGATCAAAGATAGCAAATGTTTTTCTATGGCATGAAATAACAGTTTAATTTTATGCTGCATTTTAACGGATACCCCCGAGAAAGATTGCATTGCAGCTGAAAAAGCCAAAAGGGCACTAAAAAAAACTAAGGCAATAAAATCCCTTACTGAGCCAATTGACCTAACATAACCAATTACTGAAATCTTGGCTAGAAATAAGAGTATAGGTTGTAAAATGTATTTTTGAATTTTATGTGGCCAATAAATATTGGTTTTCGGACTGTGAATCGAGTCTCTCTACCTGTTAATAATTGGTCCAAGGTACACTACCGGTTGGACCAAGGTACACCGCCGGTGGTGTACCTTGGTCCTAATTACACTTTTCTGTATTTGTTTTTGTAATAGTTGAAATCATTTAAATAACATGTTAAAATAAATATATGTTGTATATAACAACATAAAGTACTTAGTAAAATATTTTTAGTCACTTTTTGCAAGTAATTAAGAAACTAAAAATGGAAAAGTCAAAATAGGTCCGAGGTAACCCACCTTCCCCTATACAAATTGATACTATATTAATTTTATAATAATATATTATGATTTTATAATAAAGCCCGAATAAATTGTTGGATAATTCATATTAATGATGTAGTATCTGTTTTGGTACATGTGTGTTGTGTAATCATAATGTAAGTGAAATTTCGAAGAAAACTATTTTACTCTCATTAGGGTGACATATTACTTTCAGTATTAAAAATTTTTAAAGTTTTTAAAAGTGTTTATCGGGTTTATTTAAAAAAAAAAAAGTTGATAGATGCATGTGTTAGAATATATGTCGAGACACATTTAAACAAATTTTTATTTTATAAGATATTTCTTGTACGCTCAACGGGCCTAGCTCTAATCTACATGGTGAGGCAAATAAAAGGGGCCCCAACGTGGAGATAAGAACACGACAGGAATGTTGCCAAGTCAAAAACCAATACAAAAACAGGTTTACTTGAAGCTATTGGTCGCTTCAATGTTAAGCCCAAACAAATGCTTGGCGACTTATTTGCCAGAAAAATAAGGTTCACTAACCTTAAACAGCGTATTTATAATTTTAATTATCGGGGTATTTATCACATCAAATGTCAATGGGGTTTATCATACACATAGTGAGAAAATATTCATTATGAGAAAAACCAAACGCGCCCTCCAAATCCTACAGGAACACCGAAGTCAAGTTTTAAAAAAAAGAAGAGTGGGGGTGGAAGCGGGAGGGAGGGGGGGGGGCTTAACCATGTTCTCAATAATCCAACTTTGCTAGAATTGATATCATTTTTTTTATTTCAGCTACAATAATTCAAAATTCTATTTCCTTATTTTCAGTAATTTTTTAGTACATGTTTTTAGGCTCGAACTGAGCCGTTTCTTTTACCGACACAATATTCAGTTCAAAGGAGACAATGTTAAGTAAACTTGAGGACATATAGTTGAAAAAAATTCTGTGCAATTTGTAAAAGATTGGTTCTTCGTTGAAAGTGACATGATGTTAGTTTTTTCTTTCAATGAATAATTTTTCCACGTTAGGACTTTTGATAGGTAATTGCTTCTTCTGATATTTACATGGATTCTGTTACACTTACCTCATCTTTATTAATTAAGATAACTTAGTAAACAACATGGTCAGTACTTCTTATTTGTCGAATGTATGGAATGCAATTATTCATTTTTTTTTGTTATTGAATATTTTTTCGTTGTTTTTAGTTTTCCGTACAACATTTGGTTTTGAATATATTTTTATTTTAATTTTAGCGTGGTAGCATTTTCTATTTTAAATTTTATCTATCGTTTTTATGCAATACAGAGTGTACTTAGTTTAAGTCCAAAACAACTTTATACTTGTAAAGATGTTCTTAAGTTTCCTCACTATTGATTCTACCTGAATTTTAATTATGTGTTTATAGCTATAGATACAATATATTTATTTTCATATAGTTCGTGGATTTATTTTCAAACATTATAAATAGTTCAAATAAACAGTCATATATGATGTTATAATGTAAGTATGAAACTGAGACATGTATCTTGGGGACAGAGTGCTAGCAGTTCGCCTGTACTTTATTCTTAAAACATCTTTTTATGACAGTTATGTAATAGTTCGATAAAAGATCTTAATACTTAAGAGATTTTTAATATTAAAAACCATTACTTATTTTAATAAATATCTTCCAGAAAAATATGGATTTGGAGCACCAAAATTGTCGTCTTGGGAAAATCATGCTTATACGAGGTGCAGTTTTGTTATAATGTGCTATACAAAGGTTTTTATTATCTGCTGTTGTTGTTGTTGCTTATCTCCTTGGTTTAGCAGAGCTAAACCAGGTCTATAATGTTTGTCACTCGTAGAAAGTCTAGAACCATGACTGGATTTTCATAAATATCGTGTCTGGAAAGTCCCAGACAGTCCAGGATGTGGTCGGGTGCCGCCTGTTTGTTGGAACACTTCGGGCAGATAGGAAAGGTCTTCTTCCCATTCGTGTAACACAGAGATCTAATGTGTCCACTTTTAAGTCTTGTAATGGCCGTCTGGTCGCTTCTGCAGCACTTTAGGGATAAAGCCTCTCCGGGTCGCTTACCTTGGTACCAGTGGTGCACTGGAGGAATTTTCCAAGAGGCATTATGAAGATTCATAGCCCTCGAAAAGAACTCAGAGTGGGTCAACAAATCGGAGGTGTAAAGCGGTTCATTACAACCCTCTTTCGCCAGTAAGTCTGCCGTCTCGTTGCCATAAATGTCTACGTGAGAAGGGATCCATTGAAAATGAACCTCTCTTAATGATGAAAGATGTTTGAGTTTGCTAATAATTGCCATACCAGTACTATCTCGCACCTTTAGCCAGTTGGAAAGGTAATGGATGGAGCTTTGGCTGTCAGACAGAATCCAGACAGGAGTTGAGCCAGGGAAGGAGAGAATTGAGTCAATGCCCTCATTAATGGCGATCAGTTCACTCCTGAAAACTGAACAATGGTCTGGATTTCTCCTCTTAATCATTTTCTTGCCTAACTGGGATAAAATAAAAATTCCACTGCCTGCACAGCCTTGTTCATCTTTGCTTCCATCTGTATATATTAAGGGACAATCCTTAGGAATATTGTGGATTATTTCAAGGGCCAATTGTCTCAAAAAGGCAGGATTTGCGGAATTCTTGCTAACCCTGGTGGGAAGATTTGTGTGGAAGAAGACTCGGTTTAAGCCTAACGAGGGGTCTAGACACTGTTTCAAGCTATGATGTAAGACGTCCTTCTGGATCAAATTTGCAGAAAATGCTAAGCTAAGAGGGCTGTTTCTTCGTAGCCTTTGGTTGCTACTCCATCCCAGCATGTATTCAGAAGTTCGATTTTGAGTCCCAAAACTGGCAAGTTTAGAAAAGTACTTTGTCAGGCCCGAACTTCTTCTGAGACTTAAAGGTTGTAAATCAGCCTCAAAAAGAGCAATTTCACTAGGGCAACTATTACGAAGTCCAGTTATAATACGGGCGGCACTGAGCTGGACCCTCTCTATCCCCTTATTATCTGTTAAAATTTGAAACAGAACAAAGTTCTGTATATTCAAGAATAATCTGTTTTACTTCAATCATAGTTGAAGTTCTTATAAAAAGAAAAGACATGTAGCATAAAAAATTATAGAAGATCATTACACTCTTAAAACAAACGAGCGGATTTAACTCAGCCCGATTAAATTTTCAATCCTTTGCATTGCCGAAAATGCACTTATCCGTGAGGAGTGAATTTCACTCTGTTTGCGGAGTCGTTTTTTCCACTCCTTTCTGATAAGCCACTTTACTCCTTCCTGAGTGGCCATTTTCGCTCCTTTTTAATCTAATTTCATATGCTAGCCGAGTGCCTTTTCAATCCTTTTTTAAATAGCTTATTTTTGACTCCGTTTTGACTAAAACTACTATAAGTTGATTTCCTACTTATTTTAACTCTTTTTTTTTGTTTTTTTTAGCGATATTTAAAAGGAGGAAAAAGTTCTATCCACATTATTCTTAAATACATTTCTCAACCGTTATTTTAAAATTAATATATATTTCAGCAGGGCTTTTTTATGTTATCTTGTCATTAAATACTGGATTGCTATATGGTTTTGAAAATACATTTGATTTTATTGTGTTCACAGATTTACACAAAGGTATACTTACTTGTCTGAAATATCTAGTGAAATTTCTTTTAAGATAAATTTTTCTCAAAAGCCCGATTTAAGGAATAAAGATTAAACATGTTTGGAACCAAATCGCATCTCTGCAGTTGATTAATAGAGGAAAAAGTTGTTTATGGACCATAGAATATAAATTTACTTCAGTAATTGTTCTGATTTCCATGATTTTAATATTTCTGCATCACTGAATAGTAATGCACTTATTATAACAATTCATCCCATTATCAGAAACGCATTGAAATATTTTTTTAATATAAATCTGAGAACGTTAAAAACAAAAAGGTATGCATGCTGCAAAATAAAAGCCATGTCAATATTTCATTTTAGATTCTACTAAGACTTATTCTAAAACATTGAGTAAATAATTAAAGTCATGAAACATCTTTATTTACATATAAATGTAACATTTAAAGGGCCTTTAACAGGTACAAACCTCTGAAATGCAAAGAATGAAAGTCATTTTTAAAACGAGAATTGTACAAAAGTTAAAAATTATACACGGCTAAGTTAGAAACAAAATTGAAGAGAAATTGTTAGAACAAAGCATGTTCTGCATTGATATAATCTAAGTAATCAATTGCATGATCTTTTATATACACAACTTTTCAACCTTAATTCACAACTTTAACAAGCCTAATAATTTTCCAAGAAACTTTAAGGAGAGAACATAGTTAGCGACAGCAAAACTGATCAATTCTTAGTATTGATTTCAAAAGGCTCTAAATAATATAAAACTTATGTTATAAAAATACACATTGTAACAAGTTATAAATTGTACTTTTATTAATATATTTTAAAAAATTTAAATAAGATTCTTAAGAAATAAGACATCTTTTGAAACATACAATTACGAATTTTCCAAAATACAAGTATTTTTTCGATACCATTTGTACAAAAAATATACAATGAATGTACATAAAACTTGTTTCAAATGCAAGTTAACAGTTAGATTTATAATTGTCACAGGTTTTTTTTTGACTAAAACATTTTTTAAAATTTTATTTGAAAAACACTGTGTTCTAAATTCATAAAAATGCTGATTTTCAAAGCAGAAAAGTGTAAAATACAAAAACTTGTGTAAATTTGTAAGACTAAATGAGGTGACCTAAATAAATCTAAAATGGTTTTATAACACACAAAAAAAACTAATAAGAAATATGTAATAAAATTAGTAGAAAAGTGTACAGATGTGTTGGAAATGATAGTTTTGAGAAAAACAAATACAGTCAATACCGTTAACACGAACTCGAAGTGACCACCGAAACATTTTGTGTTAACCCTATTTCATGTTAACCGTCAGCAATTTTTCCTTACATTGAACCAGTGAATATTTTTTTAAAAATGAACATAAACAAATCTTATTTTATTATAAAATGCATTAATAAGAGAAGCATTCAATTTGTAATTCAAAGGAGGCGTGGTCCATTTGTTTATTTTTATAATTTTAATAAGAAATAATTGACCGATCGATACAAAATTGGTGTCATTCGATAGATTGGGCTTCCATCCATCAGAAAATACTACTAGTTTCAAAAATTCGATTTTTTTTATTTGGCATTTGTCAACTATGTTCTCCCCTTAAGGGAACACAGTACCTCATATATGACCAAAATTTGGGGGGAAGGGGGGTTTATTTGCAAAAATTAAAGTTGTAGATTTAATTACGAGATTTCCAAGTTTTAAAAGTCTAGCTACAATTTTACAAAAAGTTATTCCTTGTTTTTTGCTGAAAAATGGGAAAAAAACTAAAGGAATGAAAACTTTTAACGAGTTTTTCTCAGTGTTAGTTTTCCTTAAGGACAAGTTTTCCAAAACGCTAATACATTTTTTTTTTAATTATTCATAAAAATTAAAGGAATTTTGTATGCAGTCAGTCAAGTATGCTGAGAACTGATATTAAGAATTTGTATTAAAAAAGTTTTTTTTCATAAAAAAAACATGCCGAGAGAGAAATCAAACATTTTCAAATATATTTTAAAAATTTGGGATTTTCTAGATAAATATTTTGTATAAAATAATCACTAAAGATCAGTCAAATTTGGATGCCAATTTTTATATAAAACAGTGTGTTAATTTTAAATTACTTTTGCCATACATTGATTTCAAATATAGTTTGAATTAATAAACATCAATTTTATAGTGAATGTCAAAATAAATAAAAATTGAAAGTCGTACAGCGTCTCCTTAATGATCCTCAAATAATAATAAGTATACTTAAGCAAAATCAGATAACAATTGCATTTAAAAGAGTGTCGAAGTTTTCAACAGAACTGCGGGCAGGGCCAGCAACTAGTTTATAGACAACACAGTCCATAAAGTTGAAAAACTGACTGTTGATAGCTGACACAACAAATCCAAGGGAATACAAGCCAAATCTCCCAGGGTAGGACCTCCAGCAGCACTTCAGAAGATGAGAAGATATTCAGAAGTTCACCTAGGACAGGGACGACCACTGGTAACTCCACGGACGGGGTGCAGACAGGCAATGATTAGCCTTGGGCAATCCGGACAGGCAGCTCGCAAACCTAGAAATGAATTACAAAAACAAATCTTGGAATATTCTGAATAAATGTCACTCTTGCAGGTGAATTAGTTTTACAATAACTTTAAAAAAAAGGTTAGGTTATCTATTAAAATTTTTAATCGAACTAAACCCCTCAATGCAACAGCACGTTAGTAGGATAAGGCCTGCTGTGCCCATTTCAGCTTATGTGACCAAGGGCTCAGGGGTGCAAGACATATATTTGCCCCTGATTAGGTGGTCCACCTCACACAGAACCTCCAGTTCCCAAGCATGCAAGGACCTCATTTAATCAAACCAGGCTAGTGCTATCGAGTGTTATGTGTCTGATAGGGAAGTGTTTAACATATCCAAATAATAATAATTTAAAAACATTGTACTGAATATAAATAACTTTTTCCTGTTTTGAATAGTTTTCTTAGACATAATAACTATAAGTAGGACAAAATTGTAATAATCCTACTTGGGTTGACCAAAAATAAAAGAGGTAGTTTTTTTGCAGGGCCTCTGTATGAGTAGTGCCCACATAACCCAAATGTACTATATGAATCTCCCATTAGTGTTACATCAACATAGTCCTTACAATGACAACGCAAGCCTGCTTTTCCTACCCTACTTGGGTTTGGAGAGCAGTTGCCTCAAACAAGATAAGTTTAGAACAATGGCGCTCACATTGTTCTCCGAAAACCACAAGGTGGTAGGGTAAAACAAGCTTGCGTTGTAAATTGTAAAGATTAATAATGGCTGGAAAGTTACCTTTCTGGGGCATGGTGGTCGAGTACGCTCCGAAGGCCACAGCACCTCCTCCTGGCTGACTAACCAGCGGCCACTCCAATAGGGGAGCCCAGTGGGAACAAAGTGGCTCCAATCCACACAACTTGCTCGCTCTCCTGAAACAACATTAAGATATGTTTGGGATTTGAATTATCGTCGCACTAGACATACATGAGAGCTACTGGCCACAGGCGTCATTACTTAGAACCACAGTCAGGTGACGAGCCGACACCTGAGTAGGCACCAGAGTGAGCAGTACACCATGTGGAAGATTGCATGTTAAATATTCTTCGAAGTCCGACTCTGCGTAGGATATTGCCCTTAAAAGTTGTGTTGGAAACCTACTCAAGTGTTAGCTCGTCATTTGACTGTAGCTCTCATCTTGCCTGTCACCAATAGCCCTCATGTACCTTTAGTGTGACAATAATTCAATTTAACCATAACCCCTGTGCTCATTTTGTTTAATTCTAACCTCTATGAAGAGCTTTAACACAACCGAATGTGCATAATTTAGAACCACTGTTAAGTGATAAAAAGTGTTGTAACTGTGTGAATCTTTAAAGGGTTCAAAAGCTGCATGGGTTCCCAAACATAGATAGAAACACTATTTAAACACATTTTCTATACTTGTAACTTTCAACAACCTCCTTACAATCCAATGTTTTATTTCTTACACAACACACTCCCAACATATTCTTAATACAAATGAAATTTAGGTTTTGGTTACGAGTGTTTGCAAAAGTGTTAAATGAATTTGCGGTGTACTTTTTCTCACAATAACAAGGCCCTGAGGTGTAATTTTCAGAGAAAACAATGACTCGTGTGGGCTTCCTTATACAGTTATTTCTCTCAATTTGAATTAAATAATAAAATGTTAGAGTAGCACGTCAAATATTCGGTTGTTATTCACTGTAACATTGCCTAATTGACAGTTTACCAGACATAGTATGACTGATTGATTTCTCGATACAAAATGGAGAAGTAATTAAAAAATACAGTAAACTTGTAGTACTGTTTTAAGAAATATAGTTAAATTAATTAGAAAAGAAGAATATGTAGAGAAATTATATATAGGAAAGACCATCAGCATTAAACAACAAACTGTATTCACTACAATAACAATAATTAAAAACTACTGTATGTACATGCCAGGTTATTTTAAAGATTAAAGTTACTACACTAATATTTCAATATATTATTGTACTAATGATTGCTTAAACACTCTAAATGCTTGGGAAAATATGCACGATATATGTAATCAAACGAATGATCAAATTTAGAATCAGCTAGTCTTTGAGTTTTTAAAATAAATAGTAACATCAATATTGTACTTTGTTCAGTTTCTAAGTACAACATTTTTTAAACCTTTTGAAAAAGGTGGTTTTTAACTGCAGGATATTATTTTAAATACAAGTAAGCGAATACAATATATAAAGCTTTTTACAAAATTGGGATGAAAAAGAACTTGCCAAGTAGTTTGTTTACCTTTGGAACACAACATCATTTCGTTCTGTTTACGTCTCGAGTTCCATCCTTGAGTGCTTGGAACTCGAATAAAGATCTTCTGGAGCGATCGTGTGTCATTTTTCTAGCCAGTTTTCTTGAGAGTGTGCAATATCGTAGACCTGGTCTAGCTAGCTCTGCTTGAAAATAGGGATCAGCCAGCTGATCAGCAACACCACTACAAAGGTAATAGCGAAAAACATCGTACGCGAAAAGTCGTTATCACTGTTGAATGTTGCCATTATTTATGGCATTTAATGAAATATTCAATAAAAAACTTTCACAGTTGTAAAAAAAAGCTTTTAAAAATACCAGATTGAAATTTTAAACGCCTAACCAGTTCCTGAAAAAATGGCGTCGTTGACTTCTTCGAAGAATCCCGCCGGCTCGCATCACGTGATCAAATTGGACCAATGGCAACGCTTTAAAATCTCTACCTCAAAAAACGAATTAAATTCCCCGTCGAAAACGATTTAATTGTATTTTACTCGGTTGAAAGTGATTCTAAAATCCCTCTTTTTCCACAAAGTCGTTTTTATTGATCGAAAACACGCTCGTAAGGATTGATTGTTGGTGAAAAACATTACGTTCCCTTTTTGAGTGGAAAATCCGCTCTGTTGTTTTAAGAGTGTATATGAAGTCATAACTTTTAACAAAAAATAATTTCTCAAATAGGACATTAAGAACACGTATCATAACGGGTCGTCATTAAATTATAAACAGAGAAAAGTCACTAAAAGCCTATAGAGAGACGGACAAAAAGCGAAAAAAATAGATCATTCATGTTATAACTTTCCAACAAAAATTGGGAATCGGACGATTCGAATGGAATTTTAAAAGGGTGCTGACAAACATGCGAATGAAAATCTCCAAGATGCTGATATCTACTTCCCATACCGTGTTAAAATTCTTTCGAATTTGAAAAAAATATATAAAAAGAAAGCATGTTAAATATCACTCAAATAAAACTAAGAATTTTCATAAAAATTAAAAGCTATCGATTTGGATAATTATAACGTTTTGAAAAAATCATAAATTCATGTTCTTTATAGAGTAAAAAACTGTTGTCTTATTCTTCTCTGTAGTTTTAGTTCAGAACAATTATAAAAACAAAAATAGTAACACTTCATATTTAATAAAAAATACATACTTGATAGGTTTACTTGTAAAATAACAAGTAAAACGGTGAAATAAATCACTGGTAGCAAAAGTCGAGTCGAGGACACCATTCTTTTGCTTCTGTGTATCCAAGGGACGAGCAACGTTAAATCAGCGTTTAAATAAGAAATGTGTCTTTAAGAGGACAACGCATTCTGTGAAACCAGAGACATGTGATGAAAAATTTGAACTAAACATAGGGAATTCCACAGCAGCTGCTATCAGCTGAGAATTGAAACACTCTATGAGCTTGGCGCAAAATACTAGGCTATATTCCAATGCCAGATACAGTTAAACGTTAAATAATAGAGACTAGCTTGTTAACGTATGCATTTGGTACAATTGTATTGATACCAAATTAAGAAAGGAATCTTCTGAGCATAATTTTAAAACGAGTTAACGGCGTTTTTATAAGCTGTACTGATATTTCTATTGCCAAGGATGGCGAAAAGTCGCCTAAAATAGGGTCGTTTATTCTTTATATAGTTGTTTGTCCTTCTGCTAGTAATTTCTTTTAACTCTAAGATACTGAGTCTGGCTCCAATTATCAAGTAGTTGATTGAAACCCAGTTTATCTTTGAGGTTTCTTAGCGCTTAAAGTGAGGAATGACAAATTCTTATAAATATTTTGATACCATGTGAATTGCAACCATGTATAAACCTCTAAAGGATGGGTAGATAAGCAATGGCAAAGTTCAAACCTGTTTCTATTCTTGATACTTAGATGTAACTTTTCAATTAACACCTTGGCTTCCGAGATAGCAAAGGAAAATGTGCATCGATTGAGGCTGATGTGAAGTAGAAGAACATCCTGTTTTTCAAACCAGTTCGATACGATGGAAATGAACTAGCTCTTCTTCATTTTCGAAAAAAAGTAAAAATCTAAGTCCGAGATCGAAAAATTACAAGGTTAGGTTGAATTAACGTCGCTAACTAAAGCTACACGGCAGCTAGTCATTAAAAATACGAAGACATGTTCCTGGATCTCTCCGACCAGGTAACTCATCACCTGTTATTAATTATGGAATTGAAAGCCAATAACCAGATTCGTTTCAATGAATCCCTTTTTGAGTATGACATCATCAATAAATTTTTATAATTCATATTTTTGGGATTTTTTTTTCAAGCAAAAGAATGAAATAGACTCAATGCATTTTTTATAGCTAGATAGTTGAACAGAGTAATTCCATGTAAAATTATCATGTCTAGTGTAAGTCCACGTTTGTAAAAGTGAATATCCCTACAACTTTTAACATTAAATGAAAAAATGTGGAATAGTTGATCTACACTCATAATAACTAAATAATGTAATGAACTTTATTTAATTTGATGCAAGTTTTAATTGAAGAAGCTTTGAATCTCCTTCTAAATTGTGACTTACACTACAGTTACATGGAATTAGCCAATAACAAACTAGGGTAGGGTAAGAACACATAAATTCCGGCTTGTATGCTTGGTCATAGGCCCTCTTATAAGCCTTTAAAGTGAGACAGACACGGAAACTTTTATTGTTATTTTTAAATCGTATTTCTTACAAAAGTGTGTTGGCATCTGCGTATAATGTACTTCAACGTGAGGGCATTATCTATCAATCTAATCCAAAGTGACTGGCATTCAAAATGTCAACATCCTTACAAAATTATGGCTGTATAAAATTTGTCGTCAATAGATAAAAGATACACTTCGCAATAACACAAAAACTGCATAAGCTTTAAAATCTACGTACACTCTAAAAAAATATCTGTAAGGTTACTAAGAATTCTCTAGAAAACTCAGCTTCCATAAGTTTTTTTAGTAGTGTTACATAAGAAATATGTGTATATATTACTAATTAAAGCTTAGTAAGTTATACTAAGAAAAATGTAGTAGATTTTACAGGAGATTTTCTTGTATGTTTACAAAGAAACTGGTAGTAAACTGGTTACAAAAGTTTAAAACAAGAGGGCGCCACTAATTTTTCTGTTAAACAGGTTTTATTTCGAATTTCCCGAGGACAGAACCCAAGATTATCGGGATCCGCGGAACTGCGCGTTAGTCCTCTCTGCTATCGGGGACTTGCATTTTGATTGCGTGTAAATAAAGAGGTTAAAATCTTGATCGTTAAAGGCGTTTTATGTTATTAATTAAGACATTTTAAGATTCATTTTTTTTGGATATGAAGTTTTCGAAATAATTTAACGTAGTTTTTATATACAAAAATAAAAAAGACCCACGTTTTTCGGTTTCTTATCGCTGCGATATATAATCTCTAGAAAAGATAGATAGGGGGCGCTGTAAGGCGTTACATCAATTTACTTAGTTATTACTACAGTAGTTTCTTTAGTATACTTACTATCAGAGATTGGTTACAGGTGATTTTCTAGTAAATGGTGTGATACCTGTAAAGTTACTAAGTAATCGTTAGTAAATTCATGCCAAATTTTTTACAGTGTATGGCAATTAATTCATTAGTAACAACTGGGATTACTAGGTGTCAATTAAATACCATACAAAAAGGTAGGTAGTTGGTTGGTTGGTATACATATATTTTCAGGCTTGTGTGCTTGGTCAGAGACCCGCTTATAAACCTTCGTCAAGTAAGATAGTCACAACAAACACACACACTCACACGCATACACACATACGTGACAGATGCTGCCATATATCACGCGCCACCTCTACAATTTAGACATGTTCCTGAAGGGTAGGGAAATAGTCTCCAGGGAACTGTATTCGTGGGAAACTGTTCAATGACGGCCCTCGGGACATTCGGACCCAACAGAATTAACGAGCACGTACTCCGCATATACTCGGTGTGTCTTCAGCGACCAGAACTCGATCACGGGACCTTTCGATCCGGAGACACTGACCACAGGGCTCCTCAAGGCCCAAAAAGGTAGGTAAAAGAGCTAGATTGTGTAGGGGAGATTGGGTACGGTTGTGCCAGTCGCCATATTAGCTAAACCGTAAGGAATACCGGGTTGGATGTAAGGGATAAGGAGCAGCTTGCCTGCCCAAACAGGTGCCACAGTATTCCATCAGTCATCGCACGACATTAACCCTACCAGAGAGGCCTCGATTACTTTTCGACTGTCAAAAGTAACTATTTGTATTACATTTCTTTTCATAACTGTTATTATATGTGTACAGATAGAGCAATGAATTTTATCCTCGTTATAAGTTAGACTTTAATAATGAAATACCCAGTGATTACTTTGAAAGTAAATTATTTTGTATTGTCATGGCGAATGTTTTTTTGCAAAAAGAGTACGCTGATGGGTACGGTTGTGACAACACAGTAAAATGTATTCATTTTTCTTTTAGATGCCTATAAAACGCCTGAGGATGGCAGAAAGGGCCCAGTGTGACGTAAGGAAATATGAAGAAGCTTTTATAGATGTAAAAGGCGGGATTTCATTACGAAGAGCTGCGAAAAATCATCAAATTAATCGTATGTCTTTGTTACGATACATTTGCATCGATACAAGCTTCAAATGTACAATATTTGTATGACGATATGCAAATTGTTATGTACATACACACCTATGAGCCAAAGGATATATACAATACATTGTTGACGAAACAGGTGTAACTCAAAAAGATTTATTTGTGTTATATAAGAACATGTATATTTTTTTATGTAGATAAGATATTTTGTGCATTTAAAAAAAAAAAAAAACATTTTTATTTATTTGTTTTGTATTTGACACGGTTACAGCAATGTATAATTATAAATATTTAGTTAACTTTTTTGATGAAAGTGATAATATGAAGAGTTTTTATTAATAATTATAAATTAATTTATAATTATTAAATTTATTAGTTTAATGATGAATTAAATGTTATTATTATAAATATTGAATTTTTAGTTTCTAAAGATGATGCAAAAAGAGTGATTAGATACCATTTTGGTGTCTTTTTTTACTCAGTCACAACCGACCCCAGGCACTGTCACAACCGACCCCGGGGGGGTCGGTTGTGACACTACTTCCTCTTTTTTCTAATTTGCTCTTACAAGCTAACTACTTACAAGCTAACTTGAGTGCAGTTTGGTGTTTTCGTTGTTTTATCTTTATTTTAAGGCATTGTTTTAATGATCATATTGGTGTCTGTCCTTTTAATTTTGTTTCTCTTTTGGTATTTCTATGTAATTTTTGTATTTCTTATAGTTTGTCCTCTGCCTTTTAATGGACCAGTTCTGTTCGGTGGTTGTAATAAATAAAAATAAAAAAATAAAAAATAAAAATATTGTACTTAGGGGCGCAATTTTTTATTTATACGTAGACATGGCAAGTGTTGCACTTTACTATTAATGCAACTTTCTCCCAGTTAATCGGCATACTAACGAATTTATAAGCGATCTAATGAAAACTGGCACAACCGTACCCAGTCTCCCCTACTTTGTGTAAACACTTGACCATCATGTTTATCAAGTTTTCAAACGAACTTGAACTCTTAAGAACGGTTGGCGAAATAATACTACGAATCTTTTCAGAATGTGCTGTTATCGGGGAATCGAAACCATGAGACGTGCTGGCGCGTCCTCGGCAGCCGACGTGTTAAAGAATACTTTAGTCGAAATTTTATCTTTTGAATGGACTTGACTTATTTTAATGTTGTCAAGTTTAAAATGTTCTAAATTTGTTTTTCTATTTACATTGCTTCTATTCAAGAAGTAGAACTTAGCGGAAGAATTGTATGAGTATTTTTAATTATGCATCAAGACAAACAGGACTTTAGCTAATCATCCAAGTCAGTGTTAAGCGTATCAGGATTTTTTTGTTTCAGTTTTTCGGATAGAATTATAAAAATATGCGTAGCTGCAAGCGCATTGCCTTCTTTTTTTTTTAACATTATTGACCCATAATTGATTCGCCTTCTATGTGTAATTAATGTTCATCTTGCAACAGAAGAAGAATTTTCAGAAAGGATCCCAAACACTTTATAAGTAAGAAAATGTTTTTTATTTAGAATTACGAATTATTTTTTATAAAATATTTCGAAATAAATATTCAATTTAAATAAAGATTTTATAAAATTTATTAAAATTTTACTGTATTTTAAAGAATAAAGAACAACGGTAATGTCGATAAAATATTTAGCGTATGGCATATAGAAATTATATTCCAAATACACAATTATGTCAAATAGAAAAAAAAAACTATTAAGCATTTTCTAACCTTAGATAATTACTTAATTATTTTCATAGGCTTTAATACTCAATTATTTTCTTACGATAAGTGTTCAATTTTTTAAGCTTATGTACTTTGTAGAAAAGTTATGTTGTTTTCATGTTAGCTTCAACACTACAATTTTTAAGGCGAAACACATGAAACATTTTTAAAGACCCGTTTATATATTAACATAACATATTAACGTATTAGTTTGTTAAATGTTTGCACGAACTTTTACAGCCCAAACAAAAATTTTATAGAGATGTGTGACACGCTAAAAAAAGTAATCACTTCGAAACTAGAAGTAATAGAAATTCCAAGGAAAAAATTATTTTAAAATACCTCACCCAGCAAACATTGAAGTGATGGCGAACTGTTGGCCCAGTGCTGCCAGTGTTGGCTACTGCTGTCCACCGGCAGTCGTGCACTCGCCCAATACAATTCCAATACTGATACCCGTTGTTACCATACTGTTACGGCGTTGTGCGGGACATTATGTAGTGGCCCAATACCAATTGGCCAGTACCGGGCCAACGTTGATTTTTCAGTATTGGGCTTTCATTCCCTAGCCACTGTTTTGCCAGTATTTAAAAATATTAAAAATTGAATACAAAGCCTTTAGTACGATTTTTAACAAACTTTTCGACAAAGATTAAATTACAAAATTGCTGTGTTAGACATAAGGAAAATGAAGCAATTAATGCTCTAAAAATTGCCGATTCGGACTAATTAGTATTGGCTACATGAATGTTTATCAGTATTGGGCCAATAAAACCTGGACGGTATTGGGCCAATAAAACCTGGACGGTATTGGGCCAATACAACCTTTACGGTATTGGGCCAATATATCCAAAACAGAATTGGGCCAATAAAAGCTGACCGCCGTATTGTACTCATTAAATCTGGACGGTATTGGGCAATTTTATTTTCTATTTGCAGTGAAATAAATTTAAATTTGTAACTTATTTTTTTTATTGAAAGACATTCATAAGCATATATTTTCTTTTTTTTATATTTCACGCAAAAAATTTCTTTCCATATTCAAACTTGAAAATTTTATTTCTATTTTGTTTAAATATTAGAATTACAAGAAATAATATTGATCGCATACGAAATTGAAGTATCAAAAACGTTTTTGATTCTTGTTTAATATTTATAACTACGTTGCAATGTCCCCGTGGTGTAGCGTACAACGCGCTTGCCTTCAACGCGTTTGTCCGAGGTTCGATCCCGCTGTCCAGATAAGGGGGTCCAGTACCCAAAAATCATGAAAAATGCAATTTTTTTTATTATTTTTTAAAAATATTATTTGAACATTTCTTAACATTTTGCAAAAAACCGCTTCAAATTTTATGCATTAGCTTTTGAGTTGTTAACTTTTGAATGAGACTCACTCTCCAAGAATCCTATCACGGATCTAAACTTTAAATGCTCGTATCTCTGTTCGTGTTTTTTAAATTTTAGGATAGCAAAAAACACTACTCCTCTTTTAATATTATACATAAAAAGTTTCTGTAAATTTCTATAGCATCCGTAAAGTATAATGAACAAAACTATGCATTAAAACTCTTCATTTATGTTGTCAGTATTTTTTTAAAAAATTTCAAAGTTTAAATTTTACGTTTTTAGTGAATTTTTTTGATAAAATTTCGAAAATTATTTCTTAAAAAAAAAGTTGAATCTTGATTAAAACTTGGATGCATAGTTTTGTTAAGATATTATTGGGGAACCCATATAAAAAATTTGGTAATAAAAAGTTGAAAAATTAGGGAGGAGTAGGGATTTTAAAATTGTGAAAAAATTGAACAAAAATTTAATTTTTTGAAAATATTGAGTCATTTTCAAAATTTTTTTTTGCTGATAGGTTTTATTAATGCATGATGCTTCTGTGTATAAAATTTGAGTAGTATAACCTCATAAATAAAGAAAAAGTTGGGGAAAGTACTGGACCCCCTTTCTATATTTTTTGACAAAAAGAAAAGTTCCTATGAAGGAAAATAACCTTAGATTTAATTCTTAGAATAATATTTTAATGTCATTTTTTTATGTCTCGCTAGCTTTTAAAAAAATTATTTTTGTAAAAATTATTATAAAAAAATTTATTTATAAAATTTATTTTAAATGTTATTGAAATTTATTTATAAAAAAACTGTGTGCGTTAACCACAAAAATACTGTAAATTTTTTGTAAATTTTAAAAATTCGAAACGATTTCATAGCTTTATTTATAATTGGTGATTCAAATTCTTTTTTCCTATTTCCGTGGAAATTTCAGGATTTAATTTTGCAAAATAGAAGAAAATAATTCCGCCTTTATAAAGAGACAGTATCATTTAAACAAAAATAGCAGATAAACTATTTGTTTAATATTTCAGTTTGATCAATAGCTTTTTTTTTCTCCCACCTTTTTATAGAAAATTAAAAATAAATTAAACTTGAAGGAAAAATTAAGGTATATTTTTTTCTAACTAAAAATTTGCATCCAACTTATTTATCATCACCTTCGAACAATTAATTAAATCCAATTTGAATATTTTGAAATAAAAATAATAGGCAAATTATGCACAAAATCACGAATCAAAATTATTAACTTATCATATCCATGGAGTGTGTATGTTCTAATTATAAGATATACCATTCACACTGTAAAACGCGCTCCAACAAGCAATCCTCAATGGCGTAGTCGATAGCGCACCGAATAGCCACCCCAAACTCCGTCAGATCGAATCCCGTCTCCTGCTTCTCCACATGTGTTTAAAAACAACTCAACGTCGCAACTCATTTTATTTTATTTAGAGAAAAAAAATATTTTAGTTTTAAAAATATTTCACTAGATGGCGCCACTACAACAATTTAACTGTATTGGCACGGTACTGGCCCATAACATTGGGCCGGCGCTGGCAAGGGCGGACAGGTTTGTGACGAAGCCATTACGGCTACCGTGCGTTGGGCCAACACTGGAGATGCCGGCATTTCAGTATTGGCCCAATAATGGGCGAGTGGAGTATTGTTTGCTGGGCAATTATTAAAAAAAACCACAAAAACACAAAAAAAAACAGGTTTGTGACCGAATCCGCCTATTAAAGCTACTTAAACACGGCATTTGAACTAAACAGGAAAAGCTCTATTTCAAAACAATAGAAAGAAATTCGCCAAACAAGGCTGAAAGCTAGTTCTAATTTTATAAAATTTTAAAAGGCCACATTATGTATTTTCATTAAACTTTTTTTCGCAGCTTTGACTTGCAAATTAAAGTATGATTTGTAAACTAGTTTAAAAAAGGTTTTATTGATTGAAATAAAACAATATTTCGCTAAAATTGGATAATAATGTTCATAAATAAGAACTTTTACCTTACCATACCCACTCTAAAATGTTTGCAGTTTTTGAAAGAAAATCTCTTTTAGAATGAGAGAACTGATTAAAAAAAAGTACTGATTCAAAAACTTTCAAATTTTTAAACAGTAACAAATACACAGGCATGTATTGAAAAGTATTTTTAATAATCATATGGTTACAAAATACTATTATTAGAAAGTTTTGAGTTGCAAAAGTATTATATAATAGTGTTACAGAAGATCAAGGGTTATTCCACTGCCCGGATTTGTACCACAGAATGAGCTCCTGGTTGGCTTCAATCTTTACATCCACCGGACCTGTGGGAAAACAAAGAGGCATTTTAGATGAAAATTGGCATAAGGTTGTCCCTCTCGAATGTCTATGATGCGCGTCCCATATTGCTCCTGATCGAATTGCCGGCCGTTCTGAAATGGAGGAAAGCAATCTATTCTTAATATAAAGAAGTATATTCGGTCGAACTCGGATAGAATTCGTACTTGTTTTCGGAAAAGCCGATATTCTAAGCTGGATTAATAGCGGAAAGTAAAGAATAGCTTCCATAGCACTCAAGTTGAGTAGGCCAAGGTAAATGACACCTAAAAACAGTCATTAAAAGTTAATGCAACATCATTACTTTCTCTAAATCACCTAGTATTTAATTTTATGAAGGCCCTAGCTAGAATGATCATCCACTAGCGAATGATTAATCCCTAGTGTAAACATATGAAAAAGGTCGTGCATATAAATCAATGAGAATGTCCTTCCAGAAGTATTTATCACAACCAACCAATTTCAATGGTATGGTTTTCAAGCTTACAATGTCAAACTATTCAAACAACACAAGATAGCAAAATTTCCTAACTGTCTCTAGGTTATTTCAAAACGATAAAGGACATGTTTACTTCCAATCAGCTTTCCGAAATGTAGTATTTAGCAACAATCCCTTCTTTCACCTATGGTTACTCCAATACAATCACCACAAATTACTATGGGCAAATGCAGACCCGAATAATAATAAAAGAGTCGATGTCTGGGTACTCACTGTCCTCCACCAGCATCGAAACCTCCGCGTTGTTCTTGCGGAGGTAGGTGAACCAGTAGAAGCCCGTCTCCACGTCGTCCTGGATGCCCATCACGGAAGAGACGAACGGCTTCCCATCGACCACGTTGTACTCCATCCTGGAACATTACAGAATTAAATTACACTGTAAAAACAAGGGAGTATTATTACGCATGTTTTGGGGTTATGAAATGCTAAATAAGGTGTTAATGTACACGGCTTGAGCACCAAATTAGGTGTTATAATTCACTCAAAATGTTATTATTTTTAGACCTTTTTTCTAAAAAAATTAATAAAAATTTTAAAATTTTGATTTTAAATTTTTTTTAAAAATAATTTCTAATTAAAATTGGGCTGAAAATTTAGGTAAAAGTCTTTGTTTGTACATATTTGTACAATATAAAGTCATTTTCTTGGTCATTTTTTCAATTTTGACCTCAAAATTTGCCGCGCAAGCCTAATCACAATGTGTTCAAATAGCTTTATGTTTAACATCATTTATTTTAATTTTGGCTAAAGTTTCATAAATTTTAAAATTTGTTTTATATTAAATAAATCTTGTAGAATTATATGTAAAAAAATTATACTTATATATTGAGTAGTTAAAAAATTACATGAAAGATCAAACTTTTCTTTGCAGTACCTTCTTTGCACATTTTTAAGACTCCTATGACCCCTTAAGTGCAAACGAAAATCTTTAAAGCCCACTTAATCCTTTTCATCTTTTTTTTTCCGCTATGCACGTTCTTCCACTAATTTCTTCATTTATTGGACCATTCCAAATCCTGATTTTGTCGAAATTTTCATTGAACAAAAATATATAAGGATTAGTATTTTTTTTCAGGCTGACTTGTTAATCTTTCAGAAGCATATAGAATCTGATTGGAACGAAACATTGTCACAAATAAGTAAAATATGACTGCTAAGTCAAATAGAAGTTGAATTATAACAAAATAGTCGATGAAAGTGGAAAAATTGAATAAAAAATGGTCGATAAGAGTGGAATTATTGACAAAATTATCCCTTCAGTTTCCAGAAATAATATTTTTTAACTGAAAAAACGTAAAATGTAAAACTCACTGCTGCCTCGAGTCCAGTTTCTGTACAGTCTCAATGATGCTGTAGAGGGAGCTGTTGACCGGGACCTTGAGGGTCCAGGTCCTCTTGAGTTCCACATCCGTTCCAATCACCACAGAATACGTGATGCTGACTCTGCTTTCACGAGAGCTCATTAGCTCAGCACCAGGACTCAGGAGCCCATTCAGTTCCTCAGATCCTGTATTGACAGAGATGCAATATAATACACTGTTGGGTGGAAAATATGCTTTTTTTTTAAGTTTAAAATATTTGTAATCAATGACTTTGATTGAGATAGTGAGTTTAGAAAACGGAATTTGATTTGGATAGTATGATCATAAATTTCGAAAGCGGGTAAACACTGCATTATAATGATTTCTAAAATAATCTTAAAGTAATCGTCATTGATAAATTTTGTGACTTGGTTGGTTGTTTTAGATTATATTATATATTTCATGATCAATTTAATTTAGGTTATATTTTAACTAGGTTACGAGAATTATAAATTTTCTGAAGACATCAAGAGCAAAAATTTTGAAACCATATTTTTTTTAATTCAAATATTCTGGAATGCTGTTGCCAGAAACTCTCTTCAAGATACAAAATTTAACTTTCACAGCTAAAGCAAATAATATTGCATAATAAAAAATATTGTAATAAAAATTCTAAAAAATGGAGAAATATTACTTGCGTTTTTAAGAAATTAAGGGGTCATAGGAGTCTTAAAAATGTGCAAAGAAGGAACTACAAAGTATAGTTTGATCTTTCATGTAATTTTTTAACTACTCAATATAAAAGTATAATTTTTTATATGTAATTCTACAAGATTTATTTAATATAAAACATATTTCAAAATTTACGAAACTTTAGCCAAAACTAAAATAAATGATATTAAACATAAAACTATTTGAACACATAGTGATTAGGCTTGCGCGGCAAAATGTGAGTTCAAAATTGAAAAAAAAACCAAGGAAATGACTTTATACTGTACAAATATGTACAAACAAAGCATTATACCTAAATTTTCAGCTCAATTTTAATTAGAAATTATTTTAAGAACTTTTTTCTAAAAAAATTAATAAAAAATTTAAAATTTTGATTTTAATTCTTTTTAAAAAAGATTTCTAATTAAAATTGAGCTGCTACCAGAATTTAGGTACAAGTCTTTGTTTGTACATTATTTGCCCAAACACCCTACAATATAAAGTCATTTTCCTGGTCATTTTTTTCAATTTTGACCTCACAATTTGCCGCGCAAGCCTAATCACAATGTGTTCAAATAGCTTCATGTTTAATATCATTTATTTTAGTTTTGGCTAAAGTTTCATAAATTTTAAAATTTGTTTTATATTAAATAAATCTTACCGAATTACATATAAAAAAATTATACTTATTATTGAGTAGTTAAGAACAAAAAAAAAAAAAACTACATGAAAGATCAAACTATACTTTGCGCGCTAGTACCTTCTTTGCACATTTTAAGACTCCTTCATATGACCCCTTAAATTAAGGGGGCGCATAAACAATAACCATCGGTTATGCCTTTGCTCAACAGTTACAAAATACTGCTGCAATTTATATATAATGGTAGTCCCTAGAATACCATTGAAAAAATTATACGCAAAATTGTAATAATCCATTAAAAAAAACTCAAATTCCATCAATCCTCTATTGGGATGATACATTAAGAATACCTGCGAATTTGCAGTTTCCTGATTCAGTTTCTTAACAGGGGCTTCTTGATTCAGGGAATGAAGGCAATGTTAACATGTGCAATTAATAACTGAATTAACGCTCCCTTCACGTTTTATTTTTAGTTCGGAAAAAAAACTTATTCAAACTTAAGAACACGAACCGACATTTGGGGCTAGTTAGTAAGTATCCTAATTATCTAGAATTCAGCTATAACATACGATTCTGCGAAGCAGTTGCAAAAAAATGGAAAATTCCTTCTAGAAAGATCCTTCCACTCTTACACTGCCTTGACCCGAATAAATGGATTTCTTAAAATTGGTTCAGCCAACTGACATTGCAAATTCTCAATTCAAGATTGTCAACTTCCAAATCAGAGAGAAATCCTTATTATTAAACCATATCGTGAAACCATTAAAAAAACAGTAAACGATGATTACTTACCGCTGTTTTCCGGCCTTTTGCAGTGATTGGCCGTGGACATTGAGCAGAGTGGGAGCGGTGGGTATGTAGCACGATAGTACGGGCAGGGAAATTAGTAGGAGTCAGGAAGGAGCCCACGGACCCGTCCTCTTTCTGGGCAGCCAGAAGAGTCCCGGGAATGCTAGCAGCGAAGTAATCGAAGTTCCTCTCTAGACTGTCCAGTGGCAGCCAAGGCCTTAGTGGGAAAAGCAAAAGGATTGATAGGGTAATATGTAAAAACTATTAAAGAAGGAAAGAATGTTTTGATAATTGTTTTAGGTTTTGACTAGATCCTGGTGTCTGATATGGTGATAGCACAAAACTATACTCAGAAAAACATTTTTAGGGGCTGTGGTGGCCCCTCCAATGAAAGATTTCGAATATCGATGAAATTTTTAGAAGTTTGGTTTACACAAGACCTGGCTTTTCTAAAGCCCATAATGATTATCTGAGTAAAAAATAATTATTTTCCAAATTACAGTTACAATTCCATTTTCATTAAGTCCGAAATAAAACAGGATAATCTCCAATCCATGAATGGTCAGAGCCGACCAAACAAACCAAATTGTGATAAGGGCTTTTTCTTTTTTTATAAAGACTCCTTTGAAATATAATGAGGGTTAATGCGCCACCAAAACACAAGGATACTATTAGAATACCTGAATGATTCAAGAGCAGTGTCTTGATGTTGTCGACGGTTCCGTTCCTAACTGCCTCTTCTTCAGCTCCTTGCGCCATGTCGAGCACAAGTCCTCTCGTCCACAGTCACACTCGGCTGGGCAGACGCGGCATGCCAGCGCCATGACAGCATTGCTTGGTTGTCTGCGAAAAAATTGAAAATTATTAAAACATTTATAGAAAGCATACACACTCATCCCATGTTAGTAGTTGCCATATACTTAACGAATGAATGTAGTAAAAAAATGTGCATGTAAAATCGTTATAAAAAAAGCAACACTACTGCTTTTAGGGACGTTTAGACGAATAGTTTTAGTCTTTATATGCTAAATTTATGAAATGTGGATTTATTCATTCAATTCATTTTTTTAATTAACAATTCATATGAGTTGGTAAGTGTAAATTTAAGATGATTTCATAACATATATAACCGTATTTATTTTGGGAATCAAAAACGTTTAAACATTTCTTTGAGTTTTTAATTCCAAAATGGCTTTTATGAATAAACCTTATTCCATAAATATGTTATATAATGACACATTATTTGGCGCAAGAGTTTAAAAACAATATTGTGACTGTGTGATACTGTGAAATCAAATGCAACTTCCTTTTTTTTTTTCCAATTGTTGTTTTATTTTTTTTTTAACTTGTTTATTATCTTTGGTATCTTGAAACAACAACACTTTCTAAAAAATGTTTTTCTTCCAGCTCCGACTAAGATGCAAATATTTATGCTCTTTTTACGAAGCAGTTGTTCTCTGCTGCCTATCTTTTTGAACGGAACAGTCTTTTAAAATTTGCTTTATATAGTTAAGAATTTAAGCACATTAGCAGAACAAACTTAAAATAAACATCTGATCCAAAATCCCAACTACGATAAATACCAATCCCTCCACACTCCGTCCAAGATTGAGAAGTATGATGCGTAAAGCGCTCGATTGAACATTGGGGGATTGTGTTTAAAAAGAGCCGAGAGGAACAACCTTCAGAAAAATTCCCAAAAAGCAGTTCCATCGCCAACCTGGGACAAAGAACAGCTCCACTTAGAGTCAGAAATATATGAAAAGAAAATACTTTTTTTCGGAGCAATCTACGCCAGTTTGCGAGGTTCTCGCAAAAGAGGAAGAACTGTTCCGAGACCGATAGCACCTCAAAAAAGAACATGTATTGTGAAAAGAACCAAAGAGCTATTTTCGCACTGCCAAAAAAGCATAGATAAAGCATTGCAAAAGCAACGTAGTTGTTCCTGTTCCTTAATCGTATTATCGTTTTAATATCTGTTTTTTTAATTTATTGCCGCAATAATAAGTATAGAATTCAGGCATTTGTGGCGTAAGATGAGAAATATGGCATTTTCTCTCCAAGCTCGCACTCACCGTTCTCACCAACTACGAGAACGAGGCCTTTAATTGTTTTGTTATGAACTTATGTTTTATGATTTACCGAGAGAAAACGGAAAAATCTATGATGGATATAATTTTTTTTTTTTTTGTTTAGCTTCAAAAAAATAATTTTTATTATTTTAATTAATTCTTTCAGGAAGTAGAAAAGGAGCTAGGTGTGTGTAAGTATTACCATTAAATTCTGTTTTAAAAAAAAAAAAAAAATATAATGCTCATTAATTTATAGTACGAAGCAGGTTTTTTTTATTTTTTTTTTTCAAAAACAAAGAACACACAGCACTCAGTTATTTTTGAAGAACCTGTACAACCTAAGAACATTCGGTGCTCTGTTTTTTCACATCTCTAAGTCCAACCATGTCTTCACGAAGGATTCTGTGCTGGACTCGAAACATCGGTCGTCATCCTCTGGACGTCTCTGTTCGCTCATTCGGGTCGCCGGCGTCGTTGCACCAAGAAACGAGCAGTTTTCAAAGGGGCTGCCGTTCGTTGTTCGACTCGATGTCCGAGCGCCATGTTCCGCGACCAGGTTCTCGACCGTGGAAGTTCCTCGGGTCCACGCAGGCGACCATCAGCGCGCGAAATGTAGAGGGAGAGGTTTGCCCACCTGTTTCAAGTGACCACCGCCTTGTACAAATATATCAGAAATACGCTTAATTTCAGTAAAAATTTATTCATTTTGAATGAAAAATTTGAATCATTGAGAATGCCAATGCTTTTAACCACACAGTTTTTTTTAAAGCCAACTAATTTATCAAAGTCATGTTCTTTTCATCAAAAAAGATCATACAATATAGGCTTAGAGCTAGCTGATACCATAGAAACATTATTTACTCAAGTGTACAATTTAAAAAAACTTTGTCAAAGAATCATCAAAAATATGCATAAAATGGTAAATAAAGATATTTACATTTTTATGAGTTTTTTTTTAACTTATATTATCCCATAAAGGGACAACAAGTAGAATTTAATTTTGTTTAGACTGCACTTTGAAATTAGTATTTTTTTGAAAATTATATTCACTCAAAAATTTCATAAACATTTTAATACGTTTCCCATTTAATACGTGATATTTAGTATCACCGTTTACGCGCGTTGTGCATTTAATACGCTGCATTTTCGCACACACAAGACACGACGCACACTTAGCGTTAGAATTATCGTTGAATATTCCCCGCTAAAAATTTATTTTACTTCACTAGTCTACCTAAGCTGATGGTATTATTTATTTTACACTGCAAAATACCTGCAGAGTTTTTTCACCTTGCTTGGAAACATTTATTTTACCACTGCAAAAAATACTGCAGAGTTTTTCAATGCTTAGAAACATTTATTTTCATTACAGTTTTTAATCTGCGTGATCCTAAAATGTAAGTTACTACCATAGCTGCTTCTCTCTATTTGTAAAAACACACACTTCATCTCGTTGCATTAACCGCCTTTTTATGCTTTAACCCCACCTCGTTATGATTTAGCGTATAGGGCCTCGATGAACATTAAGAATTCAAACAATCTTATCCTTATTGAAATCGTTTACAACGGCAATCGCGAAAATATTTACGCAGCGATATTAGAAACACATACGCACTGGCTTGATAGTAAGTTTTATAGGTGAGATGTGAGGTGGGGGCTATTGGGCCAAATTTTTATATTAACCTCTGTTACTTCAGCAAAAAATAAAAGACTTAAATTGATTTTGTACAGAGCTTCATAAACTGACATTTGTTTGCTTATTTCATACAACAGATGTTGAAACATTGCCCATTCTTAGTTGTTTGCATTTAAACTCTCAAAACATTGTAAATGTCCCATGTAGCCCATATATGGTTGGGTCATAATTGTAACGAGGGTACAGAGATTAAATGGAAACATGGTAAGATGTTGCCTTAATTAAATTTTCAAAAAAATGGTGGAAAACTGAATCTGAAAAATGCCAGAATAACAGAATTTTAATGCAAAATATCCTATTACACTATTCAGAAACATAATGAACAATGTATTTTTAAAGTCATTATATCTCCCGTTAAAAAGATGTGAATGTTTCGATCTTTTAATGGGAAAAATAAAGATATATCAAGGTATCTTTAGATTAAATACAATTAATATCAAGTTTAAGCACCAAAATCAAAGATGATCACCATAATTTTGTTCCATTCACTGGGAAAGGTAGTTTTTGTAAATGCATATTCTGATTTTTTTCCAAACTATTCTTAAACTATTTAAAAAGAACCGTCTCTATCAACCAAATTAGCTTATCCGAAGTTCTATCTCGCTTTTTATTTCAAAAATCCGATTTCCGTCATTATAAAGCATA